>JAHLJT010002406.1:41675442-41725641 GCA_031308135.1 Acheta domesticus | reverse complement strand
ATTATTAGACGCCCAGGCATTCAATCTACGCGCCGCGTCGTGCTACGTCTGACTTCTCCCCTCCCCGCAAAGCTTCCTACTCCCCACTTCTTGCACTTTCGGCGCTGCCGTGGGCAGACGATCGGCTCGCAAGTGTAGAATGCCCGAAGGGGCAGGCGTTGTGCAGGTCTGGTTTAGCTGGTCCGGCGCTTCCCGATATTACCTCACCTGCTCAGAGACGTGCAGAATCTGCAAGTAATTGTGAATGAGGAGGATAGAGAGCGGCAGAGACAGAGGCAGACAGACAGGGACAGGGTGAGGGAAGGAGGGAGAGAGTGAGAAGGGAGGGTGATGAGAGGGGAAGAGGGGGATGAAGGGCAGAAGAACGTCTGCCGGGTTTTCCTAGTTAATTACATTAATGAAACTCACGTATTCGTTGCAAGTCGCCTCCTGGGATTGATGTATCACAGCTTATGACAGTCTATGACAGCATAGAGAGAAGTGGTAAGAGAAACGGGATAGAAAAAGCGAAAATATTTTGGACTTCGGAGCCTACCAAATGTGAACCTCTTGGTTCTAAGCATTCTAAGCGTTCTAAGCGTTCTAAGCAGGTTTCTAAGCATCATAACGTATTTCAAGATTTCCTCCTGTACTTTAAAAATACAAATCATTGTTAAGAAAAGTCATAAGGCAGGCTAAAATCATGAAACACAATCAGGATATTTTGAACTCCAATAACAAAACAAAATCAATGTGGGATATAGTAAAAAATGCGACCAAACCAACTAGAAACCTTGTAGAGAATGTTGTTTTAAAAGATAACGATAGAGATGTGAACGATCCGGCAACAGTGGCTAGTCTATTTAACCAATACTTTTCGAGAATTGCTGTCGATCTCACTAAGGGTTTTCAGCCACAAAATTCAACATCTGACGTTTCCCAAAAAATCTTAGACACTATGTTCGTTTCGAAAACCTCTTCCTATGAAATTCTCAAAATAATCGGTAAATTAAAAAATAAATATTCGGCTGGTTTAGATGAATTTCCGGATTGTTTGTTAAAGACGTGCGCGCCAGCCATTATACACCCGTTAACTCACATATTTAATGCATCCTTATGCACCGGAATTTTTCCAGATATTTTTAGAACAGCTAAGATTAAGCCGCTCTTCAAAAAAGGCAACAAAATGAAGTTCAAAATTATCGGCCAATTTCTCTTTTGTCAGTTTTTTCAAAAATATTAGAGAGACTTTTTTATGTGCGAATGGAAACCTTTCTCAATAAACACGACGCGTTTTCAAATTGCCAACATGGATTACGGAAATCAAAATCTACGGAAACAGCCATTTTTTCTTTTCTTAAGGATGCTGCCTCATCATTGGATCAAAACGAAGCAACTATTGGAATATTTTTAGATCTTTCAAAAGCTTTTGACGTCATTGATCATAACATTTTACTTTCAAAATTACCTTCGTATGGAATCCGTGGTATTGCTCTAGATTGGCTATGTTCGTACCTTAAACAACGATCTCAGAGAGTAGAAATACCTTACTGGAATGATGGAACTTTATGTACACACCTTTCCGGTTCTTTGCCAATTGCACGTGGAGTCCCGCAAGGATCGATTTTAGGCCCTATTCTCTTCCTATTATACGTAAATGACATGCCCTTAGCGATTCGAAACGGAAGAACAGTTCTCTTTGCGGATGATACAAATATTCTTTGCAACAAAGAAACCGTAAATAGTACAATATCAGACGTTTCAAATTGGTTCCGTAATAACAAATTAAAAGTAAATGAAAATAAAACTGTTTCAATGCAGTTTTCCATATCAAATAAAAAATTCTGTACTCCATTGAAAATTAACGGTGTGCCATTGACTGATGTTAATGTAACAAAATTTTTAGGTCTATCAATTCAGTCAAACCTCAAATGGAATGCCCACTTAAATGAATTGAACACAAAATTAAGTTCATTATGCTACACGTTCAGAATTCTTTCAAATTTCGTCAGCCCTCATACAGCTCGTTGTGTATATTTTGCCAATGTTCACTCCCGCCTGAGATATGGCATAATATTTTGGGGAAACACATCTTATAGCTCACAGACTTTCAGATTACAAAAAAAAATTGGACGAATAATAAGCAAATCCAACCCACGTGATTCTTGTAAGTCACTCTTTATTAATCTAGGAATTTTACCATTACCTTGTCTCCTGATTTACGAATCAGTAGTTTTTGTCAAAAATGACTTACTTAAGGGCGGGAATATATTTTCAGCAAACGCCGATGTCTATAAGTATAACACACGACGTAGTAATCATATTCACCAAGTGGCAGTATCAACAGCTCACTACAAAAAATTCACATACAATTCATGTACATTACTCTACATCACTTTGCCAGAAGACATTAAACGATTAAATTCAATAGAAAAGTTTAAGTCCCAAGTAAAATCTTTTCTACTGCATAACTGTTTCTATACAATTCGAGACTATACCGAGCATCAAAAAGGAAAGTAGAATTAATTTTAACAATGATAGTTAATGTAATTATTTATCATTTGGACTGTATAATTCTAAAGAACCTGTAACAAGTATTGTACCACAGTTTCTGTGTTGATGGCCCCCATCTCGATCAGGTTTTTCGTCCAGTTTCCCTGATCCTTGAGCAAATGCTGAGATGGTCCCTTGTTTTGCTTCTGGACATAAATGTAACTTCATTATTTGTGCACGTCTTCTGAATTTCAGTGGGAAATATAGTTATTCAAATTATCGTTTTTCATATTATCGCGGCAAAAAGTATTATTCTTTCATGAAAAACATGAGGGTTCAGGGCAGGAATTTATAGCTAATTTACCTTTGAAAATATATTTTATTATATAGGAGCGAATATTTTGTCAACAAAACTCGAAAAGAACCTCTCTTTTCTGTATTCAAAATTCGACTAAAATATGGTTTAGGATAGAGACCACAGAATTATGAAAACGTGCACAAAATTCACTTCTCCCCATAGCTCGTCATACGCAGTTTTTTAACTGTTTTTTTGACGTAAATAAATAAATAAAAGTTTTGGTTTTAATTTCATGAGTGGAATAGTCAATGAAAGCGCACGAGGACAAAATGAGACTGAATGAAATGAAGGACATATTTAAATGTTTGCAATAAATTAGTTCTTGTTATATCATAAATAAAATATCTTTATTTACATCTTAATTGAGTTGCGTACATATACAGTGTGGCCATCAATTAGAAAAATGAAATTTCCTGACATTTCTCTCCAAATTTAATTTTCTCCCTGATATAATTTTCAATATAACGGTAGGGTTTGGTTCAAGAAATGTCGAGTATTACGTTCATTTTGATATAATTAAACATTTTAAATCTTACCAAGTTTTAGAAAATTATTTTTGGGAAAACTGTATTGTATTGAATTTATTAAACATGCCAGATATTTCAAAATGTCCTTCCTTACATTTTTCGCAAATTATTTTGGAAACGGACAAAAGAACAATTAACGAATCAATGGCAATGAACTTGGGAATGGCTCACATTCACAAATGAAATGCCTATGCTCCTGTGGAGAACCCCTTGAAAATATTTGCCTAACTTATTAATTGTAAATGACACACAGTCAAAGCTACATTAATCGTCGTAAGGTTGTATGTTTCTGTCTAATAAATGAAGTTTGTTTTTTGTCCATTATCATACACTTTTAATGAATTTGATTATCAATTACAGAAGTTTCAAAAGTAATTAATATCGCAAATTATTTGGGATTCATGAATAATATCACAAAAGTAATATAAACATATTTAAGCATAATGAATAAATAAAAATTGACAACTAATACTTTTCATTGAAACATTTTTTCAATAAAACAATTCAGCAACAGTTTTCACTCTTTCCGTTTATTTTTTCTTCATAAACGTTTTATCGCCATACTAATTAACATAACTTGTAACTCCATTTTGGTTAGTTTTGCACGAAAAGTAAAAACACTAAATAATCATTAACAATATAATTTTTGTTCGATTAGTTCATTTTTATTTATTACTATTATTTCGTCATTCTACATCAGTGGTCGCCAAACTTTGAAGCCTATAAGCAACCATACCGTTTTCAATCTTTCTGTAAGCTACCAAGAAACCAAGACAGAAGTTTTTTCAAGTCTTATCATTTGTTTACTGTCTATAAATATACATTTCTATTAAATATGAAACAAATTTTTATAGAACTGTGTACTAGAAAAATAAATAGAAATGGAATGGCACATTTGAAAAAAAATTAAAAAACAGTAATTAGTTATCAATGTAAGAACATAATTTATAAATGAAAGCGACGTTTTTTGTTTTTTGATTAAACTCGCCATCATTATTACAACTCCAGCTTAGTAACAATTGGTAAATCACTGCGTAAGCAAGAAACTTTTCTCGCGAGTCATCTATCTGAGCTCTGTAGAACAAGTCCAGGTTAGCCAACCTTGAGCATGACCGCGATCTACCGAAAATTGTCCCACGAGCTACCAAGAGCACGTGATTGACGGTTTGGAGATCACCGTTCTACATTCTCATGAAGTGAAGAGTAAATGCAAGAGGAACATGCGTAGGAGTTTGGAGGTTTGCTAACGAGCATGGCGATATTTCCTCTTGGGAACCCGAAGGTGCGCTAGTGCAGGGGGTCGGGCGCGGGGTCGTCGAGGGCCTGCGGGTGCTTGCCGTGCTTGGAGCCGCGCCGAATCACCTCCCCCGCGCCCTCCGCCGCGCAGTAGCCGTCCACGCAGCGCAGCGGCGGCCGGCACATGGTGGTGGGCCGCTCGGGGAAGCGCAGCACGCCGTGCCGCCCACACGCGCGCCCCGCATCTGCAGCACAGGGAGTTCATTTTTCGTGTTTTATTTTTTTTAATTTTGTAATTGTTAAATTTTTAATTTTTCCTCTTGGGATTTTTTTCATTGATTAGTTTCCGAGCTAAGATCATTAGTTCCGTAAGTGTAGTGCTTGTTTTCCCTCGGGAGGAGGCGGTGATCTTCCACAGATAGATGGTAAAATCCTGCGTCGACTTACCGTCCGCTACCGGGGGTATTCCCAACCAGGTATCTCCCATCAGCGGGGCAACGTCCCATCCGGGACAAGGTCTAAGCTCCCTACCAGTCTTCCGTTTTGTGTGGTAGCATACTGCATGTCGGTGTATGTAAAGGGTGAGAAAGGACAAGGAAGAGGTACGCAGTCCGTTTTTTTCTGTGTGTTTTTTTTTTTTTGGTATTTAAGGTCACATGAACTTCCAGGTCATTAGCGACCACTATTGGATATAACGTTATGGTACGAGGATGAAACAATATGGTGATGATAGGGAATGAAAGGACGAACACATACAACCATGTCCGAGGAAGGACTCGAACCCGCGACCCCACAGTCCAAGACCACTACGGCACTACTGCTTTAGCGATCTCGGCCACGGGGCCGACACCTCCCAGTCCGTTGGGCCACTGCAACACATATGCACGCACGTGCACGCGCTGGCGAGCAAACGGTACGAACTGGGGGGCGGGGTCGTCGTCCCGTGAACAGAAATGCTTCTCATTTGTCACCATCCTGTCAACTTATTGGAAAGGCAATACGTCGGAAATATGTACCGCGCAGTGAACATTCCCATGGGAGTAAACAAGGATCGATTCGCGGTCGACAATTCTAAAATTCTTCTACAATTTCTAAGCTGAAAATTCTAAAATTGTTAACAAGAGTATTAAAAAGCGATTCTGGTGGAGAAAAATAGGGTGGCTATTGGCTCTATTAACCCCGCTGGGACTCAGCAGCTTTTTAACTTTATCTTCGCAGCGGAGGTGGCCGGCCTCCTCCCTTGCCGTCGCCTTTAGCGCCGGCATTCCCATTCGATGTGTTGTGACACCGTGCGCGTCAACAACTGAGGTTATTAGTGCCGTACGTGTAGTTCATGTTTTTGCTCAGGATGTGGTCCCGATATAGGCTAGCGGGGGTTTCCCCAACAAGGTACCTCCCTCCAGCGGCGCACCGCCCCAGCCGGGACAAGCTATGAGCCCTCCTCGACCGGTCTCCCGGCATGTGTGGTAGTGTAGTGCATGCTAGTGTGAGTGTGCGTAAGGGGAGAGGATGGGACAAGGAAGAGGTCGTGTGCGTAAGGGGAGAGGATGGGACAAGGAAGAGGTCGTGTGCGTAAGGGGAGAGGAAATATCGCTCGCGGCGAGTTTGGACGGATACTGCTTTGCCTGGTGTTGGTCGGAGAAATCATGGAAAGAATACCGAACAGAGCAGCCAACCGCTAGAATTCTCGTTCACACACAACGTCTGAATTCTACCTAGCTGACAAGCTAGTGTCGAAAATCCTGCTACCGTTGGGACTCGAACCTAGGACCTCCCAGTCAGAGGGACAGCAGTTCATGCCTTGAGCCATCTCTTCCGGTCATTTCGATTCGAAATTGAGGAAGAACTAGTTGATTTATAGGGTTGAAAGAATTGTTGATTGATTAGTGATTCCGGGTGCTTCAAATGCCGTCATTAGTCCTGTAAATTTAGTGCATGTTTTTCCTTGGGGGATGCCGGTAATCGTCCCCCGCAAAATGGTTGGATCCTGCGCCGACCTACCGTCGACTAACAGGGTTTTCCCCAACCAATCATTTCCCACCAGCGGAGCACCGCCCCACCTGGACGAGGGAAAACACCGTGAGCACTCGTGAAGGTGGATGCCAGATGGCGCTCTCCAGCGGGGGTGGGGGTAAACAGCTCCACCTTCTATAATAAAACATGCACTACACTACACGTGAATGTCACAGGTGACTGTCAGTCGACGCGCACAGTCTGTTGTCAGCGCACTGTCAGTTGACATGCACTGTCAGCTGTCAGCGCACTGTCAGTTGACGCGCACTGTCAGTTGTCAGCGCACTGTCAGTTGACATGCACTGTCAGCTGTCAGCGCACTGTCAGTTGACGCGCACTGTCAGTTGTCAGCGCACTGTCAGTTGACGCGCACTGTCAGCGCACTTGACGCGCATTGTCAGTTGTCAGCGCACTGTCAGTTGACGCGCATTGTCAGTTGTCAGCGCACTGTCAGTTGACGCGCATTGTCAGTTGTCAGCGCACTGTCAGTTGACGCGCATTGTCAGTTGACGCGCACTGTCAGTTGACGCGCACTGTCAGATGTCAGCGCATTGTCAGTTGACGCGCACTGTCAGATGTCAGCGCACTGTCAGTTGACGCGCGCTGTCAGATGTCAGCGCACTGTCAGTTGACGCGCACTATCAGCTGTCAGCGCACTGTCAGTCGACGCGCACTGTCAGATGTCAGCGCACTGTCAGTTGACGCGCACTATCAGCTGTCAACGCACTGTCAGTCGACGCGCACTGTCAGTTGTCAGCGCACTGACAGTTGACGCGCACTGTCAGTTGAGGCGCACTGTCAGCTGTCAGCGCACTGTCAGTTGTCAGCGCACTGTCAGTTGTCGCGCACTGTCAGATGTCAGCGCACCGTCCGTTGACGCGCGCTGTCAGATGTCAGCGCACTGTCAGTTGACGCGCACTATCAGCTGTCAGCGCACTGTCAGTCGACGCGCACTGTCAGATGTCAGCGCACTGTCAGTTGACGCGCACTATCGGCTGTCAGCGCACTGTCAGTCGACGCGCACTGTCAGTTGTCAGCGCACTGTCAGTTGACGCGCACTGTCAGTTGACGCGCACTGTCAGCGCACTGTCAGTTGTCAGCGCACTGTCAGTTGTCAGCGCACTGTCAGTTGTCAGCGCACTGTCAGTTGTCGCGCACTGTCTGATGTCAGCGCACCGTCCGTTGACGCGCCCGGAAACGCGAAATAAGCAAAGTTTTAATCATTTCCGCGCGTTCACGGGCCTCACCCAGGTACTTGATGCAGAGCGGGCAGCAGCCGCACTCGGTGGCGTTGTTGTACACCTCTCCGTCGCAGTCCTCGATGGGCAGGCACAGCTCCAGGCTGCAGATGAAGCCCGAGCAGCGCGGGTTGGTGACGTCGGTGATGGCGGGGCGCGGCGGCGGCGGCGGCTCCAGCGGCGCCAGCAGCGGCAGCGCGGGCTCCAGGGGGTCGGCGGGCGCCGGCGGGGGCGGGGGCGGGGGGTGGTGCGCGGGCGGCGCGCCCAGGCGGCGGGGCGCCAGCTCCAGCACCAGCAGCAGCACCACCCAGGGCGCCGGCGCTCGCCAGCGGCCGCGGCCCATGCTCGCTCGGCCTCTGCACAAGCGTCACTTGCGGAACGGGAGCCACACATCAATGGTACAATATGTATATAAATACAATGTCAGGCGCGGATCCACGGGGAGGGAAATGAGGGAAATTTCCCCTCCCGAAATGTTTCAGTAACTATTAATTTTAATTTGTCCCGAAACTTTCAAGCAAACATATTTTCGTATAAACATTAAAACAAGTTACAATGTATCGCATGACGAGCTGAGTTTAGCCTGCGTCATTCTACATAATCTGTAATATGACACATTCGACCAAAACAATTTTGAATAAAAAAATTTCCCCTCCCAAAATTCGTTTCTGGATCCGCCCCTGACAATATTCACAATATGTATATAATAATACGATATGCACAATATGGTCCAAAATGTGGAGGAATATTATCAACGTCACACATTCTCCTCGAGTGTTCCAGTGTCTAAAATCTACGCATCTCTCTTGGCATTAAGAACGAAAATTATGAAGTGTTGAATTCAATAGAAGGTTTCAAAACAATTTTAACTTATCTTAATTTGGCTGGTTTAGCTAATATGATCGGAATAATTGCAAAATGTATTGTACTTCATATTTCATTATTTATTTTGCTTACTCTAAATTTTTAAAAAATGTATCTGTAATATAAATCAATAGTGGTCGCTAATGTCCACAGAAGTTTTTAAAGCGACCTTAAATAAATAAATAAATAAATAAATAAATAAATAAATAATAAATAAATAAATAAATAATGGTGCAATATAGTACGATGGAAATCTACAAAATTGTGGTATAATTATGGTACATTCTGTAGATGGAGATGCTTTTATATGATTTTGAAATATAAAACTTTACACTAAATGATCAATGATGTATTCGGAACTAACGTCCAAGATCATAGCCGTGTGTGATGTTAGTGGAAAACTATAACGTGTGTTTGGACTTTTATATACAGAATGTCCAGGGAGGAAACGTAGAAACCTCGAAAATAAGCTCTTAAGACATTTTTAAGCATATTTTGTCTAATAAACTCCTTGGATATTCCGAATAGCTGAGGTGCACTCAGCACTCACCTTGGTTTGAAAAAGTACTTTCTCTGCTAAAATGTGCATTGTAGAAGCATATTAACACTCCAGAAACATGTAAATTGGTTATTATTTATAAAAGAAATGAACAAATTTGTTCACAAAGAAAAATTAACGCGGAAATAAAAAAAGCAGTCGAATTGTGCAAATTGGGTGCTTTTTAATTTGTTTTAATTTATTCAAAAACTAAAATAAAAAACAAATATATTCATTCTGCAGTAATACTGCATTAAATTCTCTGTGACTTGATTCTACACGCATTTGTGTTTTCAGAGCACCTTGCGACCATGGTAGTCGACACGTTCGAAAACAAGAAATAATCAATGAATCAAAGCGCGCTCTAGACTTCGGTTTTTCTTTCTTGGCGCGTAGGGGTATGATATCAAAATGGAATATCTCACGGTAGTTCGCGTCGTTCTCGGTTGTGCCGCTAGAAGTTGCATGATCGCGACTGTATCGAGCAGTGCTGGCGATTATGCGACTCCTCGCGGCACAATCGAGAACGTCGCGAAATACCGTGAGATATTCCATCATGAGGACACGCCCCCACGCGCCAAGAAATAAAAACCCAGGTATAGAAGCGCGAGAGTTCGCCAGCAGCTCGAGGACGCGTTCGCGAGCCCACAGAAGGGAAGGGGAACTGCGAGGGGCAGCGGCGGCGGCGGCTCCAGGGGAAGACACCACGCGGCGACGGCAGACGAAGAAACTGAAGGCGTTGACCAGGGCCTTGCAACTCCCCGTCAGAATTAGAAACAAAGCTCGAGGGGAGGCGCTAGTGTCGCCGGGTACAGATGCAGGTTACGCTCGCCAACTTCCGCACATAAAAATTGGCTAATTTGTGAGAAATACGAAAAGTGTCTTCTAAATGTTCAATTATTATTCATAATATATACATACAAAAACCGCTGAAAAAATCGCGAACATCGACGCTATGTTTTGTAACATTACGCGCGTGCTTGCGTGTCGCCAACCTACGCAGCAGCCACATATTGTTGGCAGCAGTTCGTATTTTAGTTCCAGAAAGAAGATAATAGAGGAGAGCGTGCCACTGTAATGGTTTCCATTACGTTATATGGGAGTTTAAAGGCCCTGGCGTAGACTGCACCCGTAAGTACTGCATTATTGTTTCTGTTTCTCTGTGACTTGGTTGTACATGCATTTTAAAAGCTCTAATTTTACTTGTTTAAGGTCGGTTTTCAACTGCTACGGTAATGTAGCGACCATAGTAATTTAATATTGGTGTTTATAACTTTGGGTTAACGGTAACGCAACACGCATACGCACATACAAACATTCATGCCCGGGGTGGGCTACGAACCCGCTACCCTTCAAAGCCAAGGCAGCCACGGAGCTTGAGCCTTAGCGACCTCGACTATCCATGGCGAGGTTATAAACGTAAAATAATTTAAGAACGTTAATGAAAACAGCCATAAAACTTGGTATTTCATTAAAAATCAATTCATTTTCTTGAAGCAGCCAACGAATGGAAACCAAGTTTCGATTTACTTATGTAAATAAATGAAATTGCAATAATGTGTAGAGTAAATGTGTACTAATATAAGTTGTAATAATTTATCTAGGAAGAAGTAAATTATTTATGAGTATATAGGTCGTTAATGAAATTCATTTTGTTTAAATATACATTCTCATTATTCATTAATTAAATGTATTGCGCTAGCAAGCTGCGAGCAATCTCGAAAAGTGCATACCGTAGATGTAGACCTGCCTTAGATGGTGCTCCACTATCTGAGATGGATAAATTTGCAATTTCATCAGCGGCGCACGGGGTTCGAAGGTAGAATGCTACTACTAAACCTTTACTTGAGGTCGATAGGATTTAAATCATTAAACATCAATAACTTTGGTAAATCAAACGTGTTTTTCAAAAACAAATTGCCTTAAATCAAAAGCTTGTAATTGAACTCTTCAATTAATATTTCATTTCTTCCATTTTCTTACAAAATGTCTATACATCTAAGGTAATAGGCACGATAACAATTTTTGATAACATGGAATATTGCCATTGCTCTTTTTGAAGGTATTGAGAACTATAACAAAAGTGCAGTTTTAACAAAGAAGGAGTCAAAACATCATACTTTCTTTCATTCAGAGAACAAAAACATCTTTAAACAGCTCTTCTGTAAAATTGGATAAATGTGTCGTGAGGTGTTTTAACACACTTGGGCCAATTTTATTGTTATTTCTGAAGGAAATACGAACGGTAGAAAGTACGGACGTTAATAATAAAGTTAGACGTAATTGAAACATTATTTCTATTTTCAATTAAAGTACAACAAAATCTTAATCTGCCCTCCTCTACAATTAGATGACTACGATATATAATATAACAAAATATTATATAAATCTAAACAATTTTTTAGATAAACTTAGCATATTTTCTTTGAGGTTAAGAAAGTTAACTGTTGCTTTCTTTTCTATGGTGTTTCTGTGGTCGCCCGATATTCTAGGTTCCGGTACATCTTTGACATTCCACACGTGCGTGACTTAAAACGGCGGCTTTGGTATCGAGATGCATCGGAACACATTTCCTTGGCCAAGCAAAGATAAGTGAAGGACTACTTCTGCACTTTCGAAACGCGAAGTCAGTTGGATTGTGCTCGCGAAGTCAGCGCCCGTGGCCGAGTGATTGCACAACTCAGAGTGCGTCGTTTTTGCAAGATGTCAAATTGTATTCCCTCGTAAAATATCCCTCCTTCCGAGAAAACGATTAGGCTGATCCCGACTGTGCGGTACCCCTCGCTATGACGGCCTCCTTAATATCGTTCACTGCGCAGTTTGAAAACTAGAGGATATAAGGTATTTCTTATAATGTGCTTACTGAAGTGATTTCGTATCAAAGTAAATTGGTAATTAAGCGATGGATAGACTCAAGGTTGTTTATAGTGAACGCGAGGGTCGAAGGCCCGGGCCTCGCCGTGACTTGGAGCCTGGCGAGCGAAGTGAGAAAACTTCCCTTTGAAAGTAATTTGGCAATATAATGCGGCGGGGACAAAGCGTATGAGGGCATCTCAAAACTTAACGAGCCATGAAAATCGCCCATCGGTACGATACGTACGAAAGTATTAAGGAGGTGTGATAGCGAAGGGTACCGAGTCGAGATCAACCAACGATTAAAAGAACCTGGTGCTTTATGAATTTAAAGAAATACTTTCTTCAAAGTAAAGTAAAACAAAATACTGTATGAATTGTCTGATCCCTGCATTTTCACTCAACTGGTGGGGAAATAAAATACTATTCGTACTTTTTAAATAAAAGTGCCCAAATCTGTGAAAATCTGTTACATCAACACGGGGAACAGCCGTTTATTACGGCCGGGATCGCCCGTAATGTACAAACAGACATTACGGAAGGGATCGACATTTGGTTTACAAATGATTTACTTGGGCAAAAGAGATGGGGATGTAGGAACTACTTCTTTTAACACATTCAGGTTGCTGCCCAAATAATATACGAGCGCCGTCAGGTTGCCTTAAATCACTACGCCCGAGCGCCGTAGAATCTACTGGCGCGCCATTCATACTGTATATCTGCTTTATGCAGTTTTACTGTTCGCTATTAGAAATGGGCGATTTAATCGCGACTAGTACAACAATAGATTATTCTACACGATTAATCGACAAATTGAACTCAATTATTTTTACACCAATTAATGTACATATGGATAATTTCTCAGAGTTTTAGCTCGATTATTCTAATTCAAATATTAATTTTCAAGACGAGCAAAATATGAAAGTGCATCACTACTTTCGAACTTTAGCAACGGAATTCCTTGTCTCTACACATACATGTATGTAGTTTATATTTCTATTCGATATTGTTCATTTGAAGATCTGTTATTGAGATTTATATTATATCAAAATGTTTTTGTAAAATATAATTTTATTTATTGAAATTTGTTCAATAAACTAGTTGCAATTTATTTGTGCCAAACCGTGTGTATTACATTCTTCTATATTTAAATTAAAATCTTTAACGTTATTTTAGTTGATGAACATGCTTTTTTCTGATTTCATTACACTAGCAACTAAAGTTGACTTAATCACATAAAGTTTAATAAATAAAATTTAACAAAACAGAAAATTGAGAATGATTCGTATTGTCATGGTAGATTTACTTAAACTAAGTTAAGTTACTAAACTATTAATTAACTTACAAATTAAAAATTAACGATTTACCGCATTATTTAAAACGTGAAGAATTAATCGAATGGAAGATTAATCGATTAATTTGAAACGATTAATCGATGCATATTAATCTAATAAAAAATAATCGATTAGATATTAATAGATTATTATTTAATAATCTCCCATCCCAACTATTTATGGAGGTTTCTACTTCAATAAAGTATCTAAAAACACAGCTTGATTTCGTATGCTGTCATTTAAGTGGTATTAAATAACTTTGGAATACACGGATATGCTCTTCAAAATTACCATATCAAAACCAATTATTGAGAATAAAAAGGTAATGTTTTCTTCATTATTGCAGTATACCTTAATGTAATATTATGTACGATGTTCTAATATTAACAGAATTTGTAAAAATGTGATTAAAATAAGTGTTAAACTTTTTTGAAATCAGTTTCTTGTGTTATTTATATTTAAAAAAATTAAACTATTAATGTAAACATGAAAGTTGGAACTTCATATAAAAGTAGACAATTGTCTCTTTAAAATAAAAAAGAATCTTACTTCTATGTTTGTTTTAGAAGATACGACTCTTCAAATAACCTATGATGGAAAAAAGTTGAGCTGAGGCTACCACTTGAATGTGTTAAGGAAAATTGTTCAATTTCTATGTAAAATTATTCAATTTTTTGATTGATCGCTACCAAGGTTTTTGCTGTGTTCAGTGTTTTGAGTGAAATTTAAATATACAAATAGACCACAACAAATAGTGCACCAGCGCTTGTAGTGACAGCAATGACATGTAACATATCCTTATTTACTTTGTCGTACATAACTAACTCCTTGTTCAGTAATGCTGCGGTAAAAGTTTGCTATTTTTCTGATAAAAAAAACTCCGTGTTGTAGGACCGGACAACTGAATGAATCTTGTTCCAAAGAGTAGTAAATAGTTCTTGTGTAGTAAATTACTTCACCAAACACAATGTGTAGCCTTAATCCACGTTTTGAGGATCCTTGATATCTAAAAATTGGTTTTCGGCTAAACGCCTGCCTATGTGACCGTCTGTCCGTATGTCTGTCTGTAAGTGAACAACGCTAGCAGTTAAATCGTGAGCAGGATTTTTACCAAAGTTGATATTCCATGTTTGACCTGGCTGATATAGCAGCCCCTTCAATTTGAAACGAAGGTTTTGATATTGGGGGGTTCTTTACTTAAAGCTTCAGGGACATTTTCAATTTTTTAAAATAAATGTCCCCAAGGGTTTACTTTAATTTTTAGTCAGGTAGGGTACACTTATAAAAATGGGGCAGAACCAATTCTCGTTGAATTCTTTGAATTTTCGAAATTTGCAAAAGTTAAAAAATTCGTTCGGCCGACCTGGATGGCTGAGGTTGCTCAGAGCGTGTACCGACTCACCGCTTCGGTCCGAAGGGTCGTGGGTTCGAGTGTCGCCTTTGGCATGGTGATTTCTTTCTTGTCTCTCAAGTATGTACTGTCGGGGGACAGCCTCGCATTCTGCTGACGCCAGATCATAGGAGCCCGCAAGTGTGTTGCTGTCTAGAGAATGTTCTTCGAACATTCACTATGTTGAATAAGCGTCCTATCGGGAGTTAAAGGGTAACGGGTTGTCGGCTGGATAAAGCCGTAGGAAAAAGTGTTCGGCTTCTTCCTAAAGCCACAATATTAAAGATTGAATTTTTTTCCTCAATGAAAACAGTTCTTTAAAATAAAATCTGTGAATGAAATCATGTACAGTTTTTTGAAAATATGAATATTTTTCGGGAAATTTTGCCTGAAGTAAAGGCAGTTTAAAAAAGATTTTCTCAAACACTGCTCAAATTTTTTTAAATTTTTTTTTCGGATACAGCAACAGACGCCAAAAAAAGCGCAGGTCTCCTTTTCATTGAACTGTTTAGTTTCAGTGAATTTTTGAGAATTGCAAAAGTTAGAAATAGTGCAAGATTGGGAGAGTTTTTGTAGCTCCACTAGTTTATGTTATTATTGTGAAATATTCATCAGGTTTCAATAAAAATTGTTGTTAAGCAAGGATATATAAATTCATGTCGTTATGTAGTTAATAAGCAGAATTAAATCAATGCTCCCAGAATCATTGTTTTTTATCACAAACTTTCATGTGACCTCACACTTGGACAAACTTTTCCTATTAGTGAGGGTTGATGTGATAAAGGCTATATCGCATACACCATTTTCAAACACATTCGCACTTTCTTTAGAATATTTTTTGCACAGTTCTGTACATGTTCAAGAGGGGGATGATTGACACTGATGCAATGGTAGAAATATGAACAAACACTTCTCTGTCGGAAATGTTCAAACTTAATTGAGAGGTTTATCGATGGGATCCATGGAAATTTATGGTGTCATAGATCTCAGCAACACATCGCTGACGTCGCGACATCGGCGTACTCTTTGATACAACTTGACATTTTTTTCTCTCTGGACAGTAGTCTGGAGTAAATCTTGTCTTCACAAGGGCGGAGAGTCCGAAGGTCTTCAGTAAATATCAGAGGTGGCGTTAGACGTCAATATCTTATTATTTCGAAATATTTCTACAAATATACCTATTTAAATTCTTTTTAACAATTGTGCAATTCTGGAGACAATAAACTTTTATTGTCAATTAAAATCATATTCAAATGAGAATACGCTTTCACTTATACTGTGATTTTTCTAACTTTGCCTCTCGAGGTCCGTGTTCACGATGGAATATGTCATGGTATTTTGCGTCTTTCTCAGTTGTGCCGCTAGGAATCGCACCTTATCAAGCAGTGCTTGCGATCGTGCGACTTCTAGCGGCACGAACGAGGAAGACCCGAAATGCCGTGTGATATTCCATAGGGGCCATAGGGGCTTGAGAGGTAGAGTTAGAAAAATCGTACTATGTATCTATATTACTTATTTCTTTTGCGCGTAGAAATTGAAAGAAATCTATATAGTTTGGCCTTGTGAGAGGTGTCTGTGGTTTCGTTTGAAACCCCGGAACCCGGGAAAAATCCAACAGCAATGAAACCGTTTTGATTTTGACTGTAAAATGCAAATATTTGATCGCGTTATTCCGTCTATTGCCATAATCAGTACATCACTGCTTACAATTCAGCTGATGACATTCGACATCATGATTCTGTTGTTCACGTGTTGCGTTTTGGAACAGCAAATTTTTGGGTCCTTATCGTAACAAACCAGACAGAATCGGATGACTTCCGTGAGAACGTAGCAAAAGACAAACCATACACATTAAAAATAATGTATTTTCGGCTCTTATCTTTCGACATAATGAACGAGGTAGAATCGACTTACTTTGGCGTGAACGTGGGAAAAGGTAGCACCACAGTGCGATTAACATAAAACACCCTTAAATCTATCCAGCGCAAAAATTCCAACGCATTTCATGCCAAATTATCTTTTTGTCGGACATTTTCAATTTAGTAATAATTAATAATATTAATGATTTACTAAATAATTATTTATTACAGACGAGCATACGTTCTGTGGCAGTTAAGCAAAAGAAAAAAGAAATAAGTAAAAGTGTAGAAATTTAAAAAAACAATACCTACAATATTAAAATTAAGTAATAATATAATACAAATTAATAACAAGAATAAAATTAAAACAAAAATCGACAAGTATAAAAAATAGATAAAATCTGCCCATCTCTACTCCGCACTCATCACTTTAATTTATCTCTTTTTGGTACCCAGTAAATTATTCATTGACGGTAAGTATTATGTACCGCACTTTGGGTATACTATTGTTCGCCTTTCCTTATCCTGAAAAACGTCACTGCAGTTCATTATACATCACTACACTCTACACTTGTGGTCTTGACAACTCTCAAACTCATAACTTGCATGCACCTAAGAAGAGATTGCAGGTGAATTGTCTCACTCAAGAATGGTCGTATTCACAAAGCTGCATTTTCCTTTATTCGTTCTTTGCGTTCTGCGATCTTATATTTTGTAGGAGTAGTCGCCCCTACGTAAGTAGAATGACACAAAAAGTCTTTCCCGATATCTTTCTATGCGGGTAATAGCTTTCCAAGCCGCTATATAAAACATCACGGCCCCTATGCAAAGCATAATTTCCCATTGTCATTCGAACTACGAAAATAGAATGACCACCTGCGTGTCTCTCGTTCTTCGCATTCGTTCACTGATCTCGCGACGTCAGAGTAACTCGTTGCAAGGGATCAGACCCCACTTAATTTTCTTGCTATGTAAAGTTGAACTGTATCTTTTCTATGTTATTTCAGTATTCTTAAAGATTGTTTTTGTTGAAATATTTCATATATTTTTGAATATTTTAGAATATTCAAATATTTGAATATTTTGAATATTTATTTCATATATTTTTGAGAATATTTTATGTATTTTTATTGCACAGGGTGCTTGCTATTGTTTGGTCAGCAACATTTATGCTACTGAAGGCTACTAGTTTCAATACATTTTTGACGAATATTATTATAGTGCCCAAGTATTGAACAGAACAAACATAGATTTTCTGAAGATGGTTATTATACGGAGTTTTTTGTTAAAACGCAATCTTGTCCACCTATTTTGATTGCCTTTTAAAAAGAGATGTTTATTCTGAAAACATCCTTACGACAAGATAAAATTGAAACAGCAACAATTTTAATACGCTTTCAAAGAAATCTGACGAAAAAGTTAAACTTTGATAATTCTACTAATGAAATTGAAGTTATAGATATACATATACACGCAGTTAGTAACAAATCTTTGAGAAAATGTAATAAATTAATTATCTGGATTTAATGATTTAATTAGATGTGGATAGTGAGAGAATAATTGCTATATTTTAAATAACTAAACAGTTAATTTCCTTTGACGAGCAATTCAGCAATTCCAAGCACGTTACAACTCTTTCGTTTCTAGATTCTCTAAAAAAAGATATAATCGATATTTGTTTCGGTGCTTATCATTATCAGTATTTCGAAGATTTGATTACTTAAATGTTCGTCTCCTATCATCTACTTCTGTTATATACCTCTGCGACGCTCCGTCCGAAAAGTCACGGACAAATGTACACACTGTTTCCCTCGATCAGTTTATCAGCCGCAGATTAGACAGATTTTCACAATCTTGACTCTGAGAGATTACTGAATTAAGATGTTTGAGGGAAAACTTTAAAATCCACAACTCATTGTTTTGGGAAAAAGTTGGAACTATAAACTTTGAGAAATTTGTAATTGCAAACTGCAAACACTCTCAACCTCGGTCTCATGACTTGACGTTGTGTGAGCTGGACTTTAATTTAATACCTATCACACTTCAACAGTTTTTACATGGTATTATTATACTATAAGTAGGTAGGATACATGGTGGGATAACGTGTCTGTTGAATCAATTCTTTTGATTCAGCGTCCTTGCAGTATTTTTTGGCTATTGAAGCGGTCTATAGATACAATACCAATTCTTCCGTCAATCTCCGAGCTTATCCGCACTTAGGTGCAAACATTCCCTAATAATTCGGAGATAACCTTCCTTCGTTTCAGTTTCTTCTACAACCCGAAATTTCCCAACTCCATTGAAGATATACATCCTACCACCATGATACTGCCTCCGCCGTTCTTAAGTCTGCTGGAGATTTCGCTTTTTCGTGTGATAATTGTCCTTGTAAAAACTGCCAATAATTTTTAATCAATTTTGTTGTTGGATAATCTGAAGGTCATTTAAGAGAATGGCGCAGGTCTCATGTTGGTTCAAAACTCATTGCGAAAGTTTGAATTTTGTTCGGCGTCTTCTTACAACTACAAAATTGAAGATAGCGATTTTTCCTCCTAATAAAATTCTCCAAAGTGAGTTCATTCAATAAGGTCGTATTCATTTTTTAAAAAATGTTTAGTAGTTTTCTGGCAATATTGTGCAAAATATTTGAAAAAAATTTATTTATTTTTAATCAAAATATTTGAACTAAAAATTTACAAAAACAATATTTTTATCAAACACGGCCACATTTTTTTCTTTAAACTATTGCAAGGATAGTGATAAATGTAGTATATTATGTATATATTTGTTTTTTTCGAAAATTGCAAAAATGTAATTTTTTTACTTGTCTCTCACGTCGTTAATATTTACATTAGCGGAGATTTGCTCACATTATTATATTTATGAGTACATATGCTTTAAATAATGTCAAGTTAAGTTTCTCGACAACTCAACCGTTTACTGTGAAAAGTAGCTCAAAATTCCGCATTTTCAGAAACGTTTTAAACGCCATTTTCTCATAACTGTTTCCAAATTTTCTTCTTCACTGTTCGAACGGATAGTGCTAATTGCACTCTTTAATATGACTTAAGTTCAATTTGGGGTATTGTTTTGTTTTTGGAAAAATTACGCAACTGTAATTTTTTTAAACATCTCACACCTTTAATATACACATTACCAGCAATTTGTAAATACTATTGTATTTGTAAGTTGAAATGCTTTAAATGACTTCTAATGAAGTGTTTTGAAAACTCAAAAATTTTCTGTGAAAAAGAGCTTCAAATTTCGAATATGCAGTAGCGCTTAAATGCCATTTTCTTGAAAACGGCTGCAAATTTTTAAAAGAAAATTACGATTTAGGACGAGATTTTAGTGTTCTTTCATATTCTAAAATTGATATTTCCATTCTACCATTAGGAAATCGAAAAATGGAGAAAAATGTACTTTGTCGGCGATAGAAAGCAGCTGACAAAAGTATGTGGCAAATCTGAACAGCTAGCCCAGACCCAAGGAAATAGAAAACTACTATGGGAAAGTCTGTGCCATGCTGTAGCACCACTAGTTTTCTTAATGAAATGTGTTAATCAAAAAATGGTCTTCAAATAAGGCCATGTTGAAATTTTTTGAAGATAGGAGCTTTTTTTTTTTGCGTAATTTGGCGACAAACTTAATCGCCGGCTCCTAACTTACTGCGCTTTGTGAACATGATTCCAGACAGTTGGATGTTTTCTTTTCTCGTTTCTTCCATTCGAGATTTTGTTATACGTTTACAAATTAATCTTTTAGAAATTATTTAAAACCTATTTTAAAGTGCGGTATTTAATTGGGTTAAATGTGAAAACTAATAGATGATTTGGCTTTGTATTATAAGATGTGGAATTGAAGAGTAATGCATGTAAAAACTGAGTAATTTTGATGAATACAACAATGTTATATCTAATTATTATATTTTTGTATCTATTTTCATTTTCTTGCTAGCGGTATCAACAGTGCTAAGTTTCAAAATGCGTATCTCATACGAACTAACAGTCGTTGCTGCATTTGCAACGCATTTTAACGCTTCACCGATAACAGAAGGCCATAATGACGGCCGCCGTTCGTTTAATAGTTTTGCACAAATACTGATTTCAATGGCCGAAAGCTGTTTTCGTTTAAAAGTTTGATTAAAAAATGTATGTATTTTTCACGCATCGTTTGTTTAAGAATATTTAAAACGGTAATTGAAGTGAAAGGCAGAAATTGTTATATTATATTATTATTTAGCTCTTAGTAATATCGCGAGAACTTAACGTGTTGTTATAGTACAACTAGTTCTTTTGTTAAGTCGTGTCTCCCTCCACAACTAGCTGCCTCAGCTTCTAATACTAAAACTACGCCTTCGGATAGCTGATTGGCCGCTATTATTTTTTGGAACAAGTTGATTTCTTCACTAGGGCGCGATAAGAAATAATAGCCAAAATATGGAGCTGATTGGATGTTGCAAATAGTTTTTATTACACGGGACCGAATATTTCTTAACATAATTCTTAACAAATACATTCTGCCTCAAATACTCGTTGCTTACTGTTTACATTGTGATACACCAAAAGACCCCACGGTATTTGGCATGAAAATAATTGTATCAAGCCTGCCATTACAAGAGGATCGTACGTATTTGGGACGTTCCGGACCCAAAGAATAGACGTTAAGGTAACATGTCAACAAATGTAGAGATTCCATGTTCAGGGGCGTAGCGTCCATGGATGTGGGTGATGTGTTACATACCCTGACAATATCAGCTATTTTATTTTAAAACGATTGTAAATTGTCAATTTGTTATTTTCTTTTTCTACTCCAAAATATTTCATTGGTAAATTTCAAGGCAGGGTTCGGCTCCTATTGACGCGCACGATTCGGTTCCGAACGAGTCACTCGCGGCGCCGCCACAGTGTGCCCGGCCACACACTTTGGTGGCCAACGCACTTTGTGTGGAATCGTGACGCTTCGCTACCCGTGTTCAAGTTGAGGACGAGGCTCGGGCCTTCGGCCCTCGCATTAACATAAAACATCCTTGAGTCTCTCCAACGCATAATTACCAACGCATTTTATGCAAATACTCACCTTAAATGTTTACGCAAATCCGCGAAAAATAAACTATTGTAATTCTCCATTACACATTCGCAATATAGTTTACGCAAATCCGCGAAAAATAAACCATTGTAATTCTCCATTACACATTCGCACCACACCGCACAATGCACAATGCACAATGCAAGCACAAAGGCATCTTCCCGCTCCCTGAGTGATCCGTTCTCGTGGTCCGCGCGAGTGAACCATGCGCAAGTGAACCGTACGCCGTTGTTTTAGTGAGCCGAACCCTGTCCTTAAAATCAGCCATTTCATTATATTTCAAACATTGCGCCATTGAGAACTCGATTCTTCACAAGGATGAATGAATCATTCCGAAATGCCGCCTAGCCTGCGCTGTGAATCAGATGCTCCGTGACCCGTTACATCCAGGGTGCCTACTGTGGTGCCTGCGAAAAAGCGAAACTTTACGAAACTTCATTGTTCTCTTCGGTGTTTGTAAAAGAACAAGGTTAATTAATGAACATTGTCATTTTATTTAAGTTTTATCACCTTATTTTAATGCAGTTAGCAACTATATATTTGTAGCCAATTTAGGTTAGGGATTGTGCTGGTTGAATGCACAAGGGTATGTAACTGTGCAATACACATCTGTGCCCTGGAATGGCGAGCACCACGCGATCCAAAGTGCCTACATAATTATGGAGTCGTATTTTTGTGCACAAATTATAGCACGTGAGAAACAGTTAAAAATATTTGTAAAAAATGTGAGGGGTAGAATTTTATTTAAACAGCCAACACAGGCTATGTTTAGCAATACAACGGTATAAGGGAAAATAGGGAAATTCTGTCACACTTCATTCGAGTTGTATTTTCTAGCCATAATGAAAAGAGGGGATCATCAAATAGAAAAAATGTCATGTAATATATAAGTGAAATAATGAAATAAGATAAAACTGACAAGGATGATATGAAAATTCCAGTGTTTCATGCAATTTCACCAGATATTCAGATTCATTGAATTTCAAGTCTAAGCACGGTAATGTCCCATGAAATTAAAAATAAAATTTCTTAAGCCTCGTTTGTCTCCCACATACTGGATGAAACTTTTGATGTAAGCAGCAAAATGGACAACTGTCAACTGCTTTTCATTACGTGTCTGTAAATTGATTGATTTTCTCTTTCCGATTATATTTTCATTATAGATCATTGTTCTCCATTTTATAAATAATGCCAATTGCATTGGGTTCGAAATGATATGAATTGGACAATTTTGAAAATCATTGGGTTTGATAGTACTCTTTTTATTAAAGTATGAGGACACACATTTATATTTTGCTAGGTCGTGAACATAAGTCAACTTTTTCTTACTTTCAACCAGTAAACTACATGAAGTACGTGAGCCATTATTACTTTTACTGGATCAGTTTTTATTTTAAATATACAAATTATTTGTGTGCTTCTAATTGATGAAAATGACAGAAATGGTATTGGTGAATGAAAAATATTTAAATTATAATTAAACTTTTAAATTATTTTCTCATTTCTCGAGTTACATACCCTAAGGCGAAACTCAGGCTACGCCACTGTCCTATGTCAAGGCGCTATAACAATGACGTTTCGTCACGGCTCGGTTGCCATGAGATGCTACAGATTTGAAGTAGGCTTTGAAAGTCTTATGTAGAAAGTTCAATATTCTCACTCTCATAAAGCGGTGGAGCTGTAAACACAATGATAACTGGTATATTTCAATGTTAGTTTTCATTGTAATCTAGGGGTTATTTGATAAAAGACTTTGAGGCGAATAGTTGAAGGTTTTTTTTAGATCGACATGGTTGTAGAGTCAACAGTTCAGAAGCATTATTAAAAGTGAATTATAATTGTGATGTTTCTGTTTCGCGTGTTAAAGTAAATTTAGTTGACTTAATTTAAACAGTCTTCATATTTTCCGAAGGGATTATGTTAGGATAGCTCCCTAGCTGGGTAGAAAAATATTAATAAGTTCATTGAAATAGTCGCGAGCAGAGGTCCGAAACCTAGGGAGAGCCAGTCGCGTCGCGATATAATATATTAATTACTTAAAATATCAAATAATCAAAGACATTCCGAGGGTTATTTCGAATTTATTCGAATAATAAGCCAAAAATATTAATAATAGAGGTACAGAAGACACCAACTTGACAGCCACTAACGTAGAAACCATCTCGGAAGAAAATCTGAGAAGTTAATGGTAAGCCTACGAACATTATTTGAAAAAGACCGTATGGTATTTATGCATTCAGAGAAAAGTTGAATCATTTATTTCAAGAGATCTCGAATATTGTGTAAAATTATAGTAATAAATGTTGAATTTGATTGTTTTTAAAAGAGAAAAGGCTGATAATTCATTGTAGGTTTCATCAGCTCAATAGTAAGTTTTTCTTCCACAGAATTTCCAGAAATCGTGATTCTGTATAGAATTACTCGTACGCTGCAACAGGCAAGACGATTAATGTTATATGTAAGAAACTATGACTGAATTTCAAAGTAAAATCAGCAGTGTACTTGTAAGAATCAAATTCGTTATGATTGCATAGCCCAACCTAAGGAAGAATAATAAAAGTAATAACCATACAATTGAAATACGTTACAACATGATTCAACTTATTAGAGAATATGCGTAACGTCAGGGATTTCAAAGCTCAAGAAAACTTGCACAGATTGTTCTTCTTCTCCATACTCGTAGTGCGTCTCATGAAGTTTAACAGCTTGGGGCAAGAATTTAAGACGAAAAGGGAAAAATTTTTAAAAGGCGAAAAATTAAAAAATATCGATTTTGACTTTTTAGTGAATCAATGATTTATTCATTTTATCTGTACGTTGTTTCTTAGTATTTTTTAAATGAAATAAAATGCTACGCGTCGATCTTGCTATGCACGGTTGCCTATGTGGAATTGTCTACGTTTTTTACTTGGCAATAAGAGAAATAAGGAAACTACGGAAGACACTAGGAGATTAAACGGAGAAGCAAGCCAGACGCACTATGACATCAGTGAAAGAGAAAGTAAAAGAGTAAATGTCAAATTATTCTGAAAATCCATCATGTGGACCTGAAATGTACTGGAAATGCATGGAAAGCTTTGAAGACTGATTCTTGTTTTTGTATATAAGGAACTTTATTTCTTAAACTATTGGAGCTTCTGACTTCAAATTTTAGGCCTTTTTCACTAAGTCCAACTACATCGTTTATCTTAGCCTTTTTATTATATATTATTATTTAAAAAAATTATGTATAATATAATAATAAAAATGTGGGTGTAAATATTCTATATTAAAAAAATCCGTATCTACAACAAAAATTAAAATTTTTTACAAATCCTGTGATAAAGCAATTAAAATACAGCGAAGAAACTACAATACAAAATCAGTTATCTAGTGTATATAATTTGGAACAAAATATTCCTTGAATTTAACATTGTAGATATAGGGCCTTCGGAGACCCCTTAAAGGAATAAAGACACAGACTGCTGTGGACCTCGAAGACTCATGGAGTTCGCCAAAAAACGTGAGAAACTTAGTTATGCATCTATTTTATAGCGGTCAAAGTAACTACGCCCCAACAGTGAAAAGGAAAAAGTTCGTACCTTTACTTATGTTGTCATCAACATTTGAAATAAGGGTCCAAAAACGATTTAGAAATTATTCAATCGTGGATCTGAATTCAAGTTTTTCCAATGTTTATTTTCTTCCTACGCAATGAAAAATTACTTAAGTTACGTGTATAAATGAATATTACCAATTCGTTCGTTTGTTTTTGTAACTTTTCGTTCATTTCTCTCAATGGAGCAAATAGTAAATAAAATTGTAAATAAAGAACTTTTTTCTAAACGAATTACATTTTTTTGTCTGTATTTTACGTGAGATATTGTATTAACATCATGAATTTGTATCCCAATTTATTGATTAGAAGTGAATACATTATAATTACTTTTAGTGGTAAATAGCGATCTACTTTTCATTTCCTCGAAACTCTGGAACGGAGACTACGTAATCTTTACGTTTGGGGTTATAGGTGCCTGAATGACAGTTATAACGGAGACAAATTCAGGGATATGTTTTTTCGCTTTCGGCATAATAGTTTGGACGTTATGTTGCTCTAAACTTCACTCTGAGCTGGTTAACTGTGGTCAAAAAGTAGCCTTGCGCATCGGCCAGGTGCGGCACGCTCAGTTAAAATAATTTCAGAGGCACTCTTCATCAACTAGCACCCATTTTCTCTTCCCTCAGGTTCATATTAACGCACTTTATGAGCCACACATACACACAATAAAACAGCCTAAACATTATTCGAAAGATCGCAAGCAGCAATATCTGGGCGCACATCACCGTATATGTGCAAGATCGCTTTAACAGCACAGTCGCTTCAAATGTCTGCGTATATCAGCTTCCAATTACGAATGAAATAAAATATCAAAATATATAATTGTTCGGCAGAACTATTGAAAAAAATATATTAATATGAATCTTGTGTTTCGATTCGCAGAACATAGTGTTGTATCAAGAAAACGATCACCGTACTGTATTTCTCATTAAATCTTCTTCTGCAAATAATTTATATGAATTACATGTTATTGTGTTTATTTACAAAAAAAGAATGTTGATAGTAAAAAGAAGCAGTGCTACAACACTCCTTTCTAGCATTATTCGTAACTTTTGCAATTTTCAAATATTCAGAGAGAACAATGAAATGGAACCTGCACTATTTTTATACGCATAATTTGCTCTATTGAAGAAAAAATAAGAAAAAAATTTGCAGGTGTTTTTGAGAAAATATTTTTTTAAATTGTCTCAATTCAAGTAACAATTGCGCGAAAACTACTTATTGCGTCAAAACTACAATTTTACATGACCTTATGCAACAATTTAGTGTTTAAGAACAGATTTTACTAAGAAAAAAACTTTATTGCCAATATTGCACTTTTGTAAGTTTTTTTTCCGCAATTTTTGAAAATACAGATTTCATCGAAAACGTTTTGAGCGTACTTATTTTGATCCGACTCATAACATCTTTAGTCGTGATGTAGTAGAATAATAAGAAAAATTCTTGACTCCTGATGTGTCTAGCTTTATCTAATGGGCGATTACCAACTTAAAATCAAAAAGTGAGGAGACGCACGATTCAATGAACCACAGACCAATCACATACCTCAACAAATTTGTACAAAATCATATCGTCGATCTCTGGTTCGTCATCTGGTTTGGTCAACAAAAATTTGAAGACATACGGAAAGAGTCGGCTAAGACCCTAGTTAAAGCCCAAAAATCCGTGATTCTGGAAAAGTGTAGAATTGTTCGCACTGTGTTAAATCAACACTAGCATTGGTTGAGATATGCCTGTATGGCCTCTCAAAGAGTAAACACGAGTAAACACCAGAGATAAACTTTGAGACAAGGAACAAATAATAATAATTCACAGCGGGGGCAAAGTTGCTCGCGTCCATGGCCTACCACACGTGTCCCCTGGGTGACGCTAAATGAACGGCAGTGATTCGCCACCTACGCACTTAACCATTGTAAACGTGCGAATCTCCACACGCTGAGGAAAACTGCACGTCTATACTGGTCAGCGCGTCACCAAATGGCTAACATGCCAAGGGTAGGCGTTGGAAAACAAACAAATATTATTTTGTTAATTGGCTGGTCCTAAATTGAATAGGAATTTCGAAGTATTTTCAACGTAGGTTTGAAGTATATTGAACAAAACTTTCAGCTTGAGGTACTTCCAAAATTTCACTAAAATATAATAATTTTGTTGATGTAGTTCCTTACTTACTCCTTGTTTTGATTTTGGTTCCAAGGACAAACTCTTGCAAGCATGCTAATGATTACCTGCAATGTGCTGTAATCTGACAAGGAGCCTTATGAAATTAAGTGGCAACAGAAACTTTTAAGTATCACTATTTGAAAAACGTCGCATGTTAGAGAGTGTAACTTGTCACTGCCTCCATGAGCCCGTAATTATTTGCGTAAAAAAATATCACAAAAAAGTTCTATGAAAGCATTTTTATTCTCTAAATGTGACAAAATATTCATTACCTATCCTGAATGTAAACACTAATGCAGTTACATTCGTGTGATATTTTTCGTATTACAGCGAGCATAATATTTTTAAAAAGTAAATGTTTAAAATAAATGATAAAAGGAGATACAGCGAAAGAAACGTAAACAATGTTGTGACCTTACTATTATTTGCAAACAAATTCTGACAAATTTCATCTCGAATCTCAGAACAGGGTCAGGGCCTGCCAACGGGCGAAAAAGTGGCGTCGACTTGTGGGAAGAAAATGCATTTTGCCGAATCCGTTATTTCCTGAGAGGATTTTGGGTGATGTGTTGTTTTTTCTTAAAAAATCAAAAGTACCCACCTTTTCTTAACAAATTGTACAAATATTTATGGCTTCTGAAACGTATACCTGAAAGAGAATTTAACATCTTGTGAACGTGCAGCTAATTTGAAATTACCTGCCCTAATCATAGTCCGCTGTTGTTGCCATTTATTTTTATCTTTCAGATGGCAGATTTTTTCAGTACGGATTCTGAAACCCTGACTTAGGGCTATATTGACAATCCCGTTAATGTGCATTCCTGCTAGTTCCATTCAACAAGTGAAATGATGATAAGTACAGATATTCTTTTGCTCAGCATTTCTTGTCATCTTAGTAACGTATTTAAACTGCAGGAATGAGTTTTCAGTGGTGTAGTTAAAGAGAGGCAGATGGGGTGGTCCGCCCCGGGTGTCACCATGTTAGAGACGACACCATTTAGAAATTTTTATAGATTTTGTATTGATTATAGCATATATTTTGAAGAAATTATACATACGTTTGCCAACTCTTAAATCTGGAAAAGTGTTTTTTGTAAAAAACCTGCATTTGTTTAATTTGTTATTCGCTTTAGATTATTTATTTAAAAATATATTTCAATTTTTTTGAATTATAGGCCTTTTAATGTATTATTAATAAATGTCACGTGCAAATTTACATGTATTTTTATTAAATAATGTATAAACTATTCTGCAAGAGATATTGTTATGTTTAATTTAGGGGAGGGGTGATACCAGTAGTTTTGCCCCGGGTGACACCAACTGAAGCTACGCCCCTGTGCGTTATCTTGCTGTTTACTGTCGGATGAGAGTCATCTGTGGTTGTCCTTCCGGATGGTAATGATTAAAAAAATAGAGTCTGTGCGGAAACTGAAATATATGAAAGTATTAGAAAATATTTAATTTTTTACACAAAGTCATACACGTTTTGGGATCTCTGTTTCCGAAAGTCGTTTTATCACTGAAGCTTAAGGTATATTTTATCCCAAAAATAAGAAAAAATCTCAGAAAATCCATTTTTTGACTTTTAAAAAATCAAAACCTTTCATATATTCCCGTTAATATGGCGAAATCCGTTTTATTCTACGATCTTTCGTTTTGTTTTTATTTGAATATTTATTGAGACTTGCATTGGGGGAACCACGCCCTCTTTTTCGAAAGGGGTAGCGGTTTTCCAGAAAAAAAGCAAAGCCAAAAACAGACAACACCACAAAATAAGAATAGAAGATGTTTCATAGGAAGATACAAAATAAGAGAAGATTGACACATAAAAAAATAAGGCATAACCTGTAACCTTTCTATAGCATTACAAACTTTAGACCCAAACATTTCCCGAAAGTTGACTTTTTGACTGTCTTTGGAAACCTCGAACATCATATCTCCAATTCTATGTATGATAACCCTCTGATTAGTTTTTTGTTGGAACTGAGAAACATGTAGCTAGTGCATGAACCAATGCTAAACATTAGATCCAATTACTTTCATAGAGAAAATTAATTTTAAAAATTTTATATTTTGACTTTTTAACTATCTGATTCAAAAAAAACGTTTTAAAATGTAAATACTAATGATACAAATATAATTTTGGTTCAGGCGCTAGTTCAAATCATTTATCACACAAAAAAAGAATTAATGTAATAGAGATAGTAGTTCTAAAGTTATGACGTTTATGCTTAAGGTCCTATCTCTGTACAAAAACTTCCGTTATTTCCCAGAAAAAAATTAAAAATTTGTTCCTAATATTTTTTTTCATTGTAGACACATTTATTCAATAAATACACGAAAAAAATATTAAGCAATAATTAAAATGTTTGCGCGTTTGGGGTATAATATACCTTAAGATGTTTCTTATAATGCAATCGATTTTAGATATAAACATTTTAATGATGTCGAGTGCAGATTTAGTGGTTTTCGCGGCATTTTTAATAAAATTCTTCGAAGTCGTCCAAAAATTCCCGTAAACATAATTGACCCAACATGTCTTTCATTTTTTTTATTGAACTTTTCTTATGGATAGAAAACAATGCAATGAATCACATGGCATGAATTTGATACAAACATAATTATTTAAAAAATTCTAACTTCGTGTCTTTAATATTATTTACATTACATGTATATTTTGTGATTTTTGTGCATTTGGGGACATTATGGCTTTGAACGATCTCTCATGAAATTTCGCAAAATCTCGAAAGTTTTAGAGTAAGCAGGATCAATTTGGACAATTTACAAAAACGTTTGAATGATATTTTCTCAAAAATGTTATAAATGTGTTCTTGAACATTTTCGAGCGAAAAGGGTGTGTGGAGAGTGGAATTCGGATAGTCTTAGTTTGCTTAAATTAATTATTAAAGGCTACTATTAAATGATATATCAATAATGTTATTTACCAATAAGAAATAGATTAAAAATATGATTTTTTTCATACAACTCAGCATCTAAAACATCTATGTTCCTTTAATGAAAATTGATTCATTATGTTAATTAAAATATCTAAATGTTGTGTGAATATTTATTATTTTTAAGAGAAATGTTTGTTTGTGGGTATGGAACTGTCATGCAAGCAGTTCACTTATGAGATGGCTCAAATATTAGATGCGTACAAGCTACACAATAACTATAATTTGACGTAACCGTAAATAAAAATGTGAGAAAGCCTATGCGCAAAGGTGTGATATCATAGCGTTGCTAGTTTTATTATAAAAAAATGAAACTTAATGTTACTATGAATTTTGTCGAGTTTGATTTGGCACAACTGCCCTAAGGCATTTAAAGTATTTGTTAATTTTATTTACAAATAGAGTCTATGATTATTTCTTTATTATAAAATGATATTATTTAAACGCATATTTCATAATACATTGAACATAAGTAGGTGATCAATTGCTTATTTTGAATTCATTCCTAGTATATTGCAAAGTTACCTAGAAAACTATTAGATCGCAGGTTTGTTAACGTGGTAATGTTTTCTCACGAGTCCAACAGAATAACGAACCAAAATACTACAACCGAGATGCTGAAACTCGCTGTGAGACTGCAATAGAAAATTTAATGTAGTGATACAAATTTAGCGGTACTTACACGCGAGTGGGGAAAAGTAGTGGTCGACACACGTGGAGCGTCCGCCCGTCAATGTACTACTGATAAGGCTGCTTTTCTGAAAACCTGCATTAGATGCCCACCGAAGGACACTGATAAAGCTCTGACGTTTCTGCACTGGGAGATAATTTATTTTATTCTTGACCTAACGATCTAATTCCTTCATTGTGTACTTCAATGAGATTTGATTGGCCATGAGAATCTGGCAAAGAGCAAGGAAATGCACTAGTTTTTAAATTACAAGGATAAATGGTAATAAAGACATGTTCAACACTATTTTCAGGTTTGTCAGACACTGCGAAGAATAAAATATCCTGGTTTCGATTATTTTGTGGGAAAGTGAGAACACTTTTCTAAAGGAAAGTCGAAGCTCAATGAGTAGAGAGCATTGATTTACAAAGAAAATGTAGTACGTCTTGAGCAAACCATCAGTCAGCATATGTGACATCGATTGCCTTTAGCTTTACCCTTGTCTCGATAAGATCAACTCTGAGAACAGCCGCTCTTTTAGATGTGCGCACTGATTGCAAAGGAAGAAATTTTATCACCGTGTCGGAAATAATCTACTATGGACGTTGTATCAGAGCAGCAATTTAATCGATACTGAAATAAATAATACGTGTACTTCCATTCCATTAGACAAATCTGCTACAATAATAATTCTTGATTGACATTGTAAAAACTACAAAACGCAAATCACTGCTGACAGGGTAGTAAAATAGTAAAAAGGGCTAATTTCCTTTAAATTTAAATCAATAAGTCTCATTGTAAAGAATTACGACGATAACATGTAGATGTTACTTGAAACGATACATGTTTATTTTTTCTATTTTTTGCATACACTTACATAGCATTATCACTAGTTTTACGGAGCTAACGGGACTCTACGCACAGGAGAATTTGAAAGTGACATAGCTTTTTAGGGAGTTAGGATAAATAAATATGTTTAAAAATGAAATCTTAGAATCTAGAAATAAGAACATAAGTTTGTATTCATTACATCTGATTCTAATTTTAATATTACAGTGTTGAAAGTCATGAACATTGATAAAGGAATCCGAAAGTTTCCATATTTTACATGTAACTGAAAAACAGCAATATTACGAAGACGTATTTTCTAAAGTGACGTGATTTGATGTAATTTGATTTATTTAGTAAAAAACTGTGACGTATGAGGCTCCTGAATCCCTTCCCAACATTTTAACTATAATAGTTGCAAGGTGAATGAAGGTTCAAAAAATAAAACAAACAAAATAAATAATAATAAAATTTAATCTAGTGGTGCAACAGAATGGCACGTACTTTCCCATATTAGTATTCTATTTCCTTTGGGCTCGGCTAGCTATTTGGACTTGCCATATACTTTTGCCAGCTATCATCTATCGCTGTTTAAATTGCTTTTTTAAACATTTTCTATACTTTTTCGGTTTCTTAATAGTAGAACGAAAATATTATTTTAGGAATATTAAAGAACAGTGAAACATCGTCCTAATTGGCAGTTTTCTTTGAAAAATTTGGAGCCGTATTGAAGAAAATAGCGTTTCAGCGCTACTGTAAATGTGAAATTTCAAGCTCTTTTTCACAGGAATCTTTTGTGTTTTCGAAAATCTTCATTGCAAGTCATTTGAAGCACTTGAACTCACAAATACAATAGTGATTACAAAATGTGGAAACGTGCTTTTACGGTGTGGGAGATCTTTTAAAAAAAATACATTTGTGTAATTTTTGAAAAAACAAAAAATACCCCAAAATGAACAATAGATCATATTAAAGACTGCAATTAACACTATCCGTTCGAAAAGTTTGAAGAAAAACTTTGGAGCCATTTTTCAGAAAAATGGAGTTTGAGCGTTTCTGAAAATGCGTAATTTTGAGCTACTTTTCACCGAAAACTCTTAAGTTTTCGAGAAACTTTATGACACTTATTAAAGCAAATATACTCAGAAATATAATAATGTGAACAAATTGTCCCTAATGTAAATATTAACGGCGTGAGAAACATAAAAAAATAATTTTTATATTTTGTGAAAAAACAAAAGAATAGAGCAACATAACATTTATGTCATCTCATAGGGTATATTAGGCAATACCTTTATCAAAAGTTTAAAGAAAAAATTTGCAGCAGTTTTCTAGAAAATCTTGTTTTTGTAACTTTTTAAAATCGCACATGTTGCATGCAATATTGCACGACAACTACTAAACCTTTTTTAAAATAATGTACAGGATCTTAAAGAAAGAACTCCCTTTGGGAAACAAATTTTATTTGAAGAAAAAACCTCTATCTTCAATTGTGTTGTTGGAGGAAGATGCAGAAAAAAATCAAACTTTTGCAATTTTCGAAAATTCAGAGTTATCCGAGAAAATCGGATCTAAGCCACCTTAATAAGTGTATTTTATTCTATTCTTACCAGAAATTTAAAGAAACAATTGGAGCCGTTTTTAAGAAGATATTTAAAATTTCCAAAAGGCTTCATGTAAAGTTCGACTAAAGCCAGATGGGCAGGGGGTGTTTTCAATTTGAAAAAAATCTTACGCATGATTTAAGCGCTAGTCCACAAACGGACGGACGGACGTTTTGAAATAACAACTTTTTCGGTATCAAGGAACCCCAAAACGTGTATTTCCGTTGAAATCTCTAAATAGATTTTCAGGAGCATTACATAACATTCCCCATACTACATATATTACTCCGTATGTACGTACGTATACGGGAAAGTAAAAATTTCTTATTGACGTTCCGGAGTAATAGAAAACTTATTTTAATCAGTAAACGAATTGCAAATTTGATTTTTCTGCATTGCTAACAAAATAGTAACTCACCCCGGGCTCTACTCCTACCACTACAAACAGAAGTAGAGCTCAAGAAATCTTGCACTAGTTAAGTTACATTTATGTCCAAAAGCAAAACAGGGGCCTGCAAGTGGTAATTGTATGTGGATTTCTTGTAGTGAGCTCTTGATAATGACACTTGGTGGATATGATTTCTCTGACGTGCGTTGTAATTATAAATATCAGTATTGCGTTCCCATTGTTAAGTAAGTCAGTTTTGACGAAATTTACCGTTTCGTATATGTACGTCATCCTTACATTACAATTTATTAAACAAACCTAGAACAACTAAAAACTAGTGGTGCTACAGAATAGTACAAACATTTCTCGTATTAGTTTTGTATTTCCTTCGGCCTCGGCTAGTTATCCGGACATGCCACTTATTCATGCCAGCTGCCATCTATCGCCGCCCAATGTACTTTTTTGACATTTTCTTAATTCGCTGGTTGGGTAATAATAGAACGGAAATATTATATTAAGAATATTAAAGAACAGTAAAACCTTAAATGCCAATTTTCTTTGAAAAAATAGGAGCCGTTTTTATGAAAATGGCGTTTAAGCGCTACTGTAAATTAGAAATTTGAAGCTCTTTTTCACAGAAACCTTATGATTTTTCGAAAAATTTCATTAGAAGTCATTTTAAGCACTTTAACTCACGAAGCCTTTGTTTTTGACGTTAAATGAACATCCTCTACAAACGCTAATATAGAGTTCATGCAAAATGTCAGACTACTATTATTCACATCCGTACGCCTCATTTACAATACAGGCGTTTTGATATATAATGAAATTTGAGAGTCAAGTGCTTCAAATTATTTTTTATGAAATTTCTCGAAAATTCAAAACTTTTTCTGTGAAAATGAGCTCAGATTTGCGAATTTTCAGATACATATTGAAGATATTTTCTCTAATGCGTCGATATTGTCTTAACGACAATTTGCATATGATACCAGATTTCACTCATCTAAAATATTCTTGGTCATATTTCAATTCTACAATTATGGTACCGAAAAGTTTAGAAATCTGAAAGAAATGCCGGATAGACGCTAATATGTATGGCAGATGCGAAGAGGGTAGGTCAAAAGCGAAATCGACTAAAGAGGAGGACTCACCATCGACTAAAGGAAACTAACCAGTACTTCACTGTTCTATTTTACTTGACAGCAACTGTATACACTGTTCATTTTTCTGTGTTTCGAATAGAAACCTTATGAGGTATATACCACCTTGTGAGGTATTTAATCCTGTTTGGCACGGGGCGGCCAGTCTCTCTTGTCTCCTAGCATCATCAAGGGTTATCATTCTCCTACCATTAATCTAGGATACCCTCCTTTCAATGCCTCTAAGAAAGTTGTGGAGAGTGCACCTAAGGAAGCTAATGAGAGTGATTGCGAGGTTGTTAGCGACCTTGCTGACACTGAGTTGCATCAACGACACGTTGTGTTTAATTTGTCCTACATGCGGAATGCTTCTGTGCAATGCGGAAGTTTGAAGGAAGTCATTCGGGCGAAAATGAAACTACAATTAGTCCTTTTAGCTTCAATCTAGTCATTATTTTAGCTTTTTCAATGAAACAACAATGAAACAAGGAGAAAGCAACGGTCATTATTTGAATCATTATGAATCATTATTTGAATTATTATTCGCAACATATATACTTTGAAAACTATGAATTATTTTCGCAACACACTTTTTAGAACAGTTTCCTTTGTTGGTTAAGGAGGAAGCTTCTCCAAAAATTTTCAAAAATTGAAGTTAATTTCCCATTTATTTTCTGAATATTAAAAACGACTGATTTAATGCTGATCCTATTTATTGTGGGGTAGAATTAATGGCTAAATGTCTGCGGCTTTTTTAATTATTTTTTTGTTTAATTATGAGACGATTTAGGAATTAATGAAAATAGCATTATTGATAAAGGAAGAACCCCAAGATTAGACTTCATCATCGTATTAATTACACCATCCCCAGTTCAGGTCATTTCATATAAGTGGGCACCCTCTCTCCCAGCCTCCTGAACATTACCCCACCTCACCATTTTGACACAACTACTTGTATCAACTCAATAAACCTGTATTCCTGTCTTTTCATACATTGTCAACAAGTCGTTTTATTTCGTATTCCTGCAAAAGTCTTTAGGATTTTCATGAATGTGATGCTTGCTCACCTACTTTGGAAGAATTAATTTCACTGTTATTTAAGGTAGGCTACATTTGTGTATGAATGAAACACACAAAACGATTTTGATCTGTGTCAGAAAACTTTGACTCAAGGTTTTTCAACATTTTCTATATTGTTTTACCATCCTTCCATCCACATTTTTACTTTCTCTTACGCAATAGAGAGAAAGTAATCAAAAGCTGCGCGAAAAAACGGTGAATTTTTGGCAGAAAGACTTACTTATTTCAGGATCCTGCTAACGAAAAAGTGGATAAATCCATTTGCTAAATTTAGAAAAAAATCCTCTCATGTTTGGTATAACCAGAATCCATGTTTTGTGGGTCCTTGATACCGAAAAATCGAATGACAGCAGACACTCCAAAATTGATATTTCCCAATCGATCCAGCAGACCAATAATGCCCCATGGATTTGAAACCGATATTTTCATTTGAGAGGTACTTTACACGAAGTCCTTGACACTTTTCCAAATTTCCAAAAAACTGCTCCAACGTTTTTGATTAACTTTTTTTTATTGCATAGAGTGAAGGATGTTTAAGAGAATGGTGTAGGTCTCTTGTTCGTTGAAAACCCTGATTTTTCGGAAATTGCGAAGGTTCAAAATTTTTTTCAAGAAAAATATTAATGATAGAGATTTTTTCTCTGAACGAAAACTATTCCTTAAAGATTGATTTTAAAATAAGGTCATGTACAATTTTCGAAAACTTTGACTACTTTTCCCGCACTTTTGCTCGAAAATTCGTGCTGTTTTAGCACCAAGTCATTTAATGTTCTCCATTTTCACCAGATGTCATCGCCACCCATGAATTGTTCTTGCGTCCAATGTTGGAAGATTCGTCGCTCTCCTTGGGAGCAGAAGAGCCGATATATCGATGTACACACCATTGCTTACCTATTCTTTAGTCGATTGATGATTTGGGAACACTAATCGATAAAAATCCACTTCCTTATCCTGGTTAGTCATTCTCTTCAAGTGAAGAGTCTGTAGTGGAGGGTAAGTTTACGAACATTTAATAATTAAAAAATATTTTGAAATTACGAAGAAAAGATAATTCAGAAAAGTATATTTAAAATAATTTCGAGCTGTAACTTAAAAGTATATTATTATTTGTTTATGTAGATTAAAACGTTGCTATTATTGTATTATAAATTTGATAATTATAATTAGTTGAGTTTTTCAGTAGGAATATTTAAAAAATACCTTTAAATAATTTATTAATAGCTTTACAAATCCAATATCAAGAAATGTCTGAAAATACAAGGAGCCGGGTAGGTGACGGGCATGAGTAGCATGTTTGCAAATCTCCATAAGTTTAGTATTTTATCCGATTTCAACAGTAGTTATTATCTACGGTAGACTACATTAGCTGCACTTTTCAGTATTAAAGTTTTTGTTGTCAAAAAATATTAAAGGCAGAATGAAACTCGTACTACACTTTCAATAAATGTGACTCACAACAGTTTTATTCGATACCCTAATACGCAAAGGAGAACGGCAAAGTGTGCTGAACATTGTCGGTCACAAAGTTTCTGCTGACTCAAATACTATGACAAACGAACTGCAAGACAGTCGTTTCACCTTTCCGCTTCCCTAGCAAGGACATACCTTGCTATATAAACATACACACTCTCGAGTCAGCTGTACAATTTTTCTTTGAACTTTTTCAGAGTGAATGAAGTGTAAGTAGTGAAGATACGTATTTTTTATGGATAAAAGACGGTAAATGTACAGCCACGAACGTAAAGTACTAGATTCAAGAACAATGGACAGGGGGTTGTAAGAGTTTCTCAGCTCTCGTTGTTATTTGTTAGCTCGCATTTTAACAACTTGGTCATCTAGCGACCCCTGTGATTGTTTTCACTGTAGAGGGAAGTGTAAGAATAACACGTATAGACAACACGAACACACACAAACATACGTGTCTAAGACGGGATTTGAACCCATGACCCTTCGAGCCGTTCTGCCTTAGCGGCCTTCGCTATCCAGGCCGGCACCTCTCTTTCGTGTCCGAAGTGAAAATAGTATATTTATTGCAATTTTTTTTATATATTGTGTGTGAATGGAAGGATCACTGAAACCTTACAAGTTCACTGTTGATTGCTTCCGAGCATGTCAACTGCTATGGTCATTAGTCCCATTAATGTCATGAATGTTACCGCGAGAGGTAGCCCTCTCCCTCCTCCGCTGGACCAAATCCGCCGCCAACCTACAATTCGGCTTGCAGGATATTTTCCCCAACCAGCGTGGCACCGCCCCAGCAGGAACAAGTTCTAAGCTCCCGACATGAGTGATGGTGTAATGCATGTAAGTGTATGTAAGTGTTAGTGTGTGTAAGTAACGGACAAGTGAGTATAGGACAAGGAAGAGAAAGGAAAGATCGCGCGCGATCCGTGGCTCGTTTGTTAGGGTACTGCTCCGGCATTCGCCTGGTATTGATAGGAGAAACCAAGGAAACCTATAGATCAGAGCAGCCGACCGCTAGAATTCTCCTCCAGATAGCTGCTGAACGCGATCTAGGAATGTATCTTGTGTCGAAAATCCTGCCAACATCAGAACTCGAATCCTTGGGCCTCCCGGTCAAGGACCCTGCAGTGGCATCAGTGGATGCCCTGAGACACCTCTCCACGTTTGGGCATGGAAATCCTGAGAACTGTCAGCAACCAGAAATACGCAGGCAACGCAAGTACGCTTACTGTTTATTTGTGACAGAATTGCAAAGATTGTTACATTAGAATCAGAGACGATTTTCTAATCTTATGTGCCACATGCAAGCGTATTTAGCAACACTTTCAGAAAGCTGCAAGGTTCATTATCTATGATCAACGAACGCGACCTTTTGCAAGATACGCGAGATGTAAGGGACATTGTGAGAAGCTGAAGAAAATTCATCTGGAGTGTAATTATAATTCTGCTGAGTTGAATGTTTCAAAGAATATAGCGTTCAGAGTTTTGCACAACCAAGGTTGCTGTCCTTAAGGATTTTGAAATGTGGAACACTTACACATGACTGAACCTCGTACGCACCTTTGTAACAGGGTCCTATGCTTGACTACCTGGTTCGCTATCAGTGATGAATAAGGCGTTCTTTTACGTAAGGTGTATTCTAATGGTAAGATAAATAAGTCTCATAAGTATTACTAAGACGGATAAGGCAACTTTCATAAAAGCCGCAACAATGAAAACTGAAAAAAAAGTTCCATGTTTTGGCGTAAGATTTCATAAGAAAATATTTGCCCAATGTTGCCAAAGCCAATTGCCGCATTGCCCATTGTTTCCATCGTCCACTCACTGACATGTGTTGATATAGATAAAAATTGCGGTATAATAATATTACATGACCGTTATTAAGGGCGAGAAAGTATGTGCTGTTTTAACTCCACTAGTTTTAGACAGTCTTACTGACTTTCATTTTATTATAATTAAAGTATGCAAATAACTTAATGATACATTAGGGTCAGTAGTAGCTTATGCGTCCAAAAAAAGTATTTGTTTTTCGTTGTTACATTCTCAGAACTATCTGAATGCTTGAGGATCACTTTGAGCACTAATGCTAAAAATTGAACTTTTAGCATGGTGAGCATGCCCTGAAAGAGCCGCTTTTACTCGTACTACTTGTCAAAAAATATGTCACACTATTATAACAATATTTTCACAGTCATAAATGGTTCTTTTCATTGAACTTGACAGGTCTTTTCAGAATGTGATCATGTTACTGTTTATGAACTGGAAGAATTCGCTTACGAACCTTTTGAAAACGCTTACCACTTAATAACCGATATTTGATTGCATGCCTAATACATGTTGGTTTACTTTTACACTAACGATGGATCTTGTGATTGTGCATATTTATGCCACATTAGTTTTTATTGTCGGCAGAGTTCCAAGCACTGCGACCACCAGAACACAGCGTGCATCCGTATGCAAACCTTTAATTTCTTATTCATTCTTAAAATTTTCATAAATAATTATCTTTTCTTCTTTTTTTCAAATAATACCACAATTTATTTCAACCAGTGTACCGTAACCATCAAGAAATTAAATAAATATACATTGGTAATATGTTTTCGCATCAACAAATGAAATGTCTGAATTTTATTAAATGTGAACTTTTTTACTATTTTGTACAATCTAGAAAAAGTTGGATATTTAAAAGTTCACTTGTAGCATTTTTAAGATCTCTAACAATTTGATAGTCCATCTGTTACCAGAGGACGTAGTATTCGCGTTTATTGGTAAAGACAATTGAAATATTTTTTTAAAAATATATTTCTGTTATAAGATAATTTTGTATTTATATGTGCAAGGTATTGCCATTTAATAATTATTAATAGTATTTATTAACTATTGTAAGGTATTGTAGTTTTTATTTATTGTGTATAACGCGGCTTAAGTCTGAAGGATAATTCGCGAATAAGCAGGTTAATTACCACATTAGCCAGACAGTTTTATGGAAGATGATTGGCGGATAATTTTGGACATTATTCTACAAGACAAAGGCCGCTGGCTAAAAAATGAAGTTGTCAGAGCGTGTGGCGTCTTGTATGCCTGCAAGAAGATTTTTAGCATTAAGATGCGTTGGAAATTATGCGTTGCACAGAATCGAGGTTATTTTTACCAAAATCACGAAGGCCGAATGCTGGAGCATCGTCGGTCCAACTCCGAAATTCCTAGTTATGCATCTTCCGTGGTTTATATTGAGGGGAGGTAAAGTTAGGTTAGTTGGTGATGAGTAGAAAGAAATTTCCGGACTGGTACAGTCGGATTGGGCACTGCACACCTTGTCTCAAACTAGCCTTAGAAATTTCCCACCAGCAATCTGATTCCTATGTTCCAACACATATCTAACATTCCTTCATCACAGTAACGAATTTCACCCACCTTAGCCCCGGAGTTTGAAGAAGCCTTCAAAGCTTGTCTCATTCGGATTTTATCTACCCACTTTCGATAAAGTGAACGTTAATTGGCTAATTCCAGAAGTAGCTTGATTGTACTTTAGCCGTATATTGTGCAAGTATAGAACGTACTATGAGAGTATGTACTATATAATACGTATATTCACTTCCACTATGTTCGGAGCACAAGAATGTGTGAACGGTGAAAAATTGTGATACTGATCGAAGCAATTGCGATTTGGCAGCTGAAGATGTCTGCGGATATAAACAGCCTGCACCATCTAGCGGTCACATGAAGTCTAAATCGATGCACAGCGTCCCCTGGAGAAAACAACGAGGAACTCCTCTAGGAACAACTTAAGATCATCGGAATGAAGGGAAAAGGTTGAGGGGAGGGTGACACAGAGTCAGCTTTCGGGAATCCCTTACACTCTCTCTCTCTTTCACACACACACACACACACACACATTACATATATACATCTCCAACAAGGAATATTTAACTTTTTCCATAAGATGATGTAGGAGTAACATTGTACTAATTAAATTTAGTTACCGAGCTCAATCCTCAAACACACGTAAGTCGTAAAGACAGATGCTTGCATAATTTTAATCATAAATATAATTTGAAATATGATAATGATTTTTTGAATTCATGGTTTTTCGGAAATTAAAATTGACATTGCGAGAAATGGTTTCACTTTGGTAAGAAGTCGATACTAGTACTAGCAGCGACGTTTCTCCCACGCCCGTGAGATGCCCAAGGATAACCTCACCCCTAGTGTCACAACCCTGATTATAATATTGTCACATTTTTTGCCTCATTGAAGGGTCATGGTCAAACGTGGAAGAAACCGCGACCCCGAATAATGCAATTTTTTAAATGAATAAAACTATAAAACGTAATCAGAATAATTGTGAATCAGTTAATAAAATAGTGGTCCGTTACCTTTTTTGCCACAGTAAGCAATTACTGTAATCGCTGTAATTAAAAAGTTTAAATACGATTAATACGAATGTTGTTTTATTTGCTTATATTTTCGTTGGTTTTGTACCAAAAATCTATTTTAAGTACACGAAGAAAAATTTTTCAATAAATTTCCTGATTGTATTAATCACTAACGATCTTCAATGACGTCGAGAAATATGCAGAAGTGTTGCGGAGAAATCTTAAAATTGTTATTCTAAGAAAACTTGTTTTTCTTACAAAAACAAAGAAACCCTGAAACACCGGTTGGAACATTTCTGGCACTTGCTTCAACTGCCAGAAGTTTCTATGTGTTTTGCCTGGAACTAGATCGTAGTACTGAACTCATGACAGGAGAATTATGAGTACATTCCTCCCTGAAAAGAAGGACGCGGGTGGACTGAAGAACACGTTTCGCAGATTTTTCTTGAGACACTATAATTGTAGGTGTCATGAACGAGCATGTGACTAACACAGTGTTACGAAAATAAATGAATTCGGATTGAGCTAAGTATATCGATGAACTGGCGGCGAATATGGACCAATCATAAACAGAGATACTTGCGCCGGTGCAGTCTTGTGGTTTGGAGTATTTTTCCTCTACACCAACCCCTTTGCCCATCGAAATTCTAAGACTGAATGGGTACGTATCTGTTGATTCGTGGCGCATTATCTATTTGTCCCGTTAGTTTAGTGCATATTTTATCCCGCGAGGCGACGATGTCTCCCCATTAAACCATGAGATCCGCCACCGAACCACAAGTCGACTTGCGGTTTTCTTCCTGGTCCTGAATGGTCTCTTGATATGTTCTGTGTAGTGCACAAAATGTGTGTGTGTGTGTGTGTGTGTGTGTGTAAGAGGAGGCGGGGAAGGCCGAGGATGAGGAAAGGAAGATCACGTGTGGTCTACGTCTCAATTGCTGGTTTTTCGCCTTCCAAGAATCTCTTCCAACCGGGACAAGCACTAACCTTGCGACATGTGTGGTATAGTGCGTATAAGTGGAGATTGGTGTAAGGGGAAAGAAGGGAAGCAAGGATGAGGAAGAATGGAAATATTACGTACGATCTGGGCCCTATTTGTTAGTGCACTGATCGGAGATACCACAGAAAACTACCGAACGGCGGCGCAGCTGGGCGCTAGAATTCTGCTACAAACAGTGGTTACCGAGTTGTGTAGGGTAGTGTGGAAAATCTACCCCCATCGGAAATGGAAGCCTAGGTCTTGCGGGTCGTCGATGCTGCAGAGGCAACGCTATTACCACTGAGATATCACAGTCGGTCGAACTTTCATGAAGGGCCAAACTCGAAAACGTCCGCTGGCTGGGAGGCTGAAGCAACGCATAACAAGATTCTTCCATTGCAGTGGTAGAGAGATTACTTTAAGAAGGGACCGCTTTGACAAGTACTGCTTGGCCACTGTTGGCAATATAACTACAAGTTACGTCCATGCACTCATTTTGTCTATGCGCTAGTTTACAATTAGCTCATTCGTACGTGGCTTCCTCACTACCTCTTGCAATGTCATCGCCATATACGACGTTCATTTGTTTCCCTGCCTGCCAAAGTGATCCCTTCTTGGAGTAACTCCTCTCTATATACTTCGGTTTTTCTCTCTTGGCGCGTGGGTGAGGGGTGTCATCAAAATGGAATATCTCACGGTATTTCGCGTCGTTCTCGGTTGTGCCGCTAGGAGTCGCATGATCGCGACTGTATCGAGCAGTGCTGGCGATCATGCGACTCTTAGCGGCACAACCGAGAACGACGCGAAATACCGTGAGATATTCCATTTTGATGTCACCTCCCACCCACGCGCCAAGAAAGGAAAACCGAAGTATAGCAAGGGAAGGTGAAGGCGTCGCTGCCCCTGACCTCACCTGCTCGCACGTGCGCTCTCGAGGGCTGCTGGCGGGACGGTGGCGGCGCCTGGCGGCTGCGGGCGGGCGACTGCTGCGCGGGGGAGCGCCGGGCGGCGGCGGCGGCCGTTGATTAGGACCTCCTGACGCAAAGTCTCCGGCTGAGGCTACGACTGTGCAGTGGCGGCGGGGGCGAAGGCGAGGGCGGGGCGCGAGGCCGGGCAGGGGGCGGGGGTTACCGCGGGCAGCACGCACAGCCTTCGCGCCTGTTTGTTTATCGCGCAGCAGAGGCGCTGGCGGTGGCGGCGGCGTCGTGACCTCTGCGTCAGCTGATACAAGCTCAGCGTTTTTAGATGGTCGTGCTGTGGTCTCGGCCGGCGGGAACAGTCGTTGGCCTCCAAAGAGAACCACACATGCTTTGGATAATATGCATTTGCGCGGAGCAGGGTCAAAGGAAAAAAGGGACACCTTTTTAGGACGCGAGAAGAAAAAACGGCGTCATCCTGCATTAGAGAGACCTACACGTTCGTGAATTTGTTCACTTCCTCCGTGCCGTTGTTTACGTTGCTTACTATTGCTCGTACTTTATTGCAGCACGGCAAGTAATCTCTAAGAAACTCAAGCCGGAGAAACAAGTGATTATAGCGTTGACAATTTTCCTGTTGAGTCGAAACACTAATTTCAATTACATGTATAATGTGAGTTTGTCTAGATGTTCAAATTGGCTGCTAGCAAAACTTTTTTAAAAGGTTGACTGAAAAAATTCCAGCAAAAAAAGGTGTGACGAAACGAATATTTTTAGCATTTATCGCCTACGAAGATGCGACAATGTTTCATTAAGTCATTCACATATATGCTAAAAGATGTTTCATTACAGTATTGGTTATAACGACTTCTTTTTAACTCATTTTCTAATACAAAAGAAAGACGTTTGAAACAAACGAATCATTCATGTAAATCAACCAAATACGAAATAAAATTAACTAATGAATCTGTGATTTCCGTATTAATAAAGTTCTTAAGGCTAATATCTCGTGGTCGAAACGCGACACTCATGTTTTATTATTACAGCCAAATCAAACCTCTTTAAATAATTAAAACGATAAATTACGAACTAATTATTACAAATGAAATTAATTAGTCTTTTAATATAGCTCAGCTTCATGTAACGCTGTCAATTGTTTTAATATACTACTGTTTCCTGCGTCGAAGTAATCCTGTGCGCTTCAGCTGAAAAGATGCAATACGGCTGACCGTGTGGTCGGAAGTGGACTGAAGTATTCCGTTCCAAAGTTGTGATCCAAATGCTGCAAGAGTCCCCGACCACGGGGACCCCAAAAAATCAGATAATGAAAAAGGTCTTGAATAAATCTGTAAAATAATTGTTAGTCAAATAATAATTTGTGCATTTATAAGGAGATCCTTTTGTTTATTTTCCAACAATTTACATCGCGCTATAGAGTCCACCGGAGCGGCGGATGTGGCTCCATCTTCCAAGAGATCGTCAAAGTTAAGGGAGAAGAGTTATTTTCTCTATTAGTATTTGCGGTAGGCCAGAGAAAACTGAAGAATGCTTGATTCAATTGCTTAAGGTAATCTTATTAATACACACTGATTTTACCAAAACGTACGAGTATATAAAGGTAAGAAAATACTATAAATTCAGATATGTATACACTATATTAGGCTGTATCGAACAAAATAAATACAATATCTTAGTGCAAAAAGTTAGCTTTCGAAGCAAGAACAACATCGGCACCAATAAAACAGTTTTAAAATGGGTTTAGGGGTGCTACAAATCCCATAAACACCACATTTTTGGCCCTTTTCGCTACATTTTAGAAAATAACGAATAAATATTATTTAATGGTATTTTTATCAACGGAAGTTTGACTGAAGTGGAGCCCACGTTACCCCGCAATAATTTTACGATCATCAAATAATACTTATTTGACTCAATGTGCTACATTAGCTCGAATTTGGCAAATTTTTCGTTAAAACCATACAAATAGACACTTTTCTATTGACCATAGCTTCGTAAATTGTTATCCAAAATACTTTTAATTTATATAAGATTAGAGTACAAAATATCTACTTAAGAACTTTTCCTCACACAATTTAACTATTTCATTGCAATTGTCTGAAATTGCGCCGCGTGCCTTCACTATTAACGACCCACATTTGTGCCGCACTGCTGGTACTGATTTCATTATTCACTATTAATCTGTACTGAACATATTTGTAGAAAAACCAAACGGGTTTTGATGCTGCTAGACTGTAGAACACGATACGGAATTTGGAAACCTATGTGCTGTGTACAGCATTCGAAGCTGGCGCGCGAGCAGCTATACGCCGCGCGCCACGGAACCCGCTCGCGCGGAACGCTGGCCAGCGAGCGGGTAAGCCTAGAGGCGAAGCTAACCCGGACCACGCTGCCCCTATATAGGCGGGAGCAGGTGGCGGCCAAGTCAGTCATGCAGTAGCGGTCTGAGGAGCACCGAGGCACAACAGTGAGACAGCGCAGTGGAGCCGCTGGAGAGAGCCTGCAGCCAGGAGGGGAAACACACGCGGAGAGGCCGCGCCAGGGGCGTGCGGAATACGACGCGACTGCCAGCCTGGAGGCGCCGTGCTTGGTGATGCATGGCGAGATTGCATGCTAGATATGCGCTCAGCGGAGTCGCGCGGTCAGACGTGTGTTACGGAACTGGTGCTAAGTGACGCACTTGTGGGACACGGGCTTGGGCGTTAATGTCAGCCTGAAGGAAATAACTCCTGGTATATTGTGTGGTATAATGTAAATAGATTGGTTAAAAGGATAAATAAATTGTTGTGAAGAGAACGCACTTTCATTCATTGGCAAACACAACACTATGAGATACTTTTCTCTACTTCGTTACCTGCAACAGTGCCCATTGCATCGTTCCCGCTGGCCTGTCCCGCGCGCCGGCCGTGCCCACGCCGCTGAAAGAGACTCACTTACAAATGAATTCTGAAAAGCCACCCTTTCCTTTTTTTGATTTCTTCTGCATTTCAAAACCTTAGTTAATGATTTATTGACATTTCCCCGTGCAAACATCAAGCAACCAAACAAGTCAACAGCACACGGCGCTGCAGATTTATAAAACTAACGATTTTTCAAACAAATTGTTCATCTTAGTAGTTGCTTCTATTTACATTAAATATTTATAACTGTTTTATAAGAAAGTTAGCAATTGTTTTTAAAACAGTATTAAATTGCTTATATAAAATTAAATTATTCTATTCAATTCAGTCCTGGCGTTCACAAAATGCGTATAAACTGCACATATTGTGATGTCGTGGGTACTCACAGCGATCACAGACACGAGCTTTTATATATAAAGTTATATTTACAAAACAAATATGTACATTTAAACAGTTACACTTTGTACAATAGTTCTGATAGACCTATCCCATGATCGCGGAAGCGATCCAAACCCGATTGAGAATTGGTTTATTTAGTGGCACTCGCGAAGCGTCCTACAAAGCCAAGCTTCCGTGACCGGATGTCACACTCGGACACAAAGTCCTTACAGGAGCATCAATCCGTGATGTGCCTTGATCGCAGGAACGATCTTAATCGCTTGATGTGTGAGTGAGAGTGGTGAATCTCAACCACACCTCACTCGGAGCTCGCACACAACATCACTCCTACGTGACCGCAGTCAGATCTGGGACACAAGTCCCCACAGGCGCGTCCCATCATGTGACTTCCCTCGCGAGCCCTGCTCGCCCCTACACCGCCCTGGCGCAAATTTGTGCATCAGCACGAGGTCCTCACACTTTCTCTAGAACCCAGCCCGCTGGCCTAGTGCACTCCCTTATATACTTGTGGCTCACGTGACCTCCTACCTCACGCCACCTCCCCCGCTATGTTTCTGCCTCTGCCCACGGCCCTTTGTTCAGTCTTTTTTCTCTAAGCAACCTTTCACTTCCTGCTTGTGGCGAGGTGATTTCCTGTTGTTAATCCCTTTCCGCCCGTTCCCAAATAGCTACCACGAGGTTTGCTTGCTAATACGTTACAATATTACGGTAAGTACTGAATATAATTTTGATTTCTACGTCTTTGTGGATTTCAATTTTGCGCTGAATATGACGCGAATATCTTTCATGAGGCTCTACTAAACAGTGACGACAGTTCTCTGAACGAGGTTATTTGGCGCGAAAACATAAGCGAGAAGGAAGATCTCTCGAAGGCGTCACTTGTTGAAGGAGTAGCACTTTCTACTTAGGATAGCACTTTTGTTTGCGCGCGTGTACTAAACACTTACGGTTTATTTGTGAGTTTTCTAGGTACTAGTTAACTACTGAACTTGATGACGTAAGTTCGCTACTAAGAAGTTGTGGCATCTGACATAGGTTAATGAATTAATGGGTGTGCCTCAATCAGTGGTGCGGTCCCAGGCGGCGAGCGGAGCAGGCCAGCGGGGGCGACGTCACGGACACTGTTGCACGCACCGAAACAAAGAGGAAAAACATAGCTCATCTGCTTCCAAATGCAGTATAGTCTTTTTGAAAGCCCAGTAACCCGTCTGATATCTCTACAAATATGTTCAGTACAGCTTAATAGTGAATAAAGAAATCAGTCACAACTGTGTGGCACAAATATTTGTCGTTAATAGAGATGGCACGCGGAACATCTTTACACGATTGCAATAAAAATAGCTAAATTCTGCAAAGCAACGTTCTTAAAGTGGATATTTCAAGTTTTAATCTTACCTAAATTAAAAGTATTTTGAATAAAAACTTATGGACCTATGGTTGAAAAGTATCTATTTCTATGGTTTTAAAGTAAACTTGGCCATATTCGAGCTAATGTCCACATGGTTGGATTCAAATAAGTATTTCTTGATTATCATAAAATTGTTACGGAGAAACATGGGTACCACTCAGTCAAAAATCTGTTGATAAAAATACTATTAAATAATATTCGTTATTTTCCGAAAAGTAGCGGAAAAAGGCCGAAAAATTGTTTGTGGTACCCCTAAACCCATTTTAAAAACGGTTTTATAGGTACCGATATTGTTCCTGAATCGACAACTAACTTTCTTTCACTAAGCCATTGAATTCTATTTTTTTAATACATCCTAATATACCGGTATATATATATATATATATATATATATATATATATATATATATATATATATATATATATTTATCGAAGCCACACTTAAGATGTATTTAAATTTATGTTACACTTTAGAAATTAGTGGTGCTATAGACTGGCACAGGCTTCCCCATATTAATTTTCTATTTCTTCTGGTCTCTGCTAACTCTTCCCACTTGCCACATATTCTTGCCAGCTGCCATCTATCGCCACCCAAAGTACGTTTTTTGACATATATTCTTCAATTTTCGGTTTCCTAACAGTAGAACGGAAACATTATTTTAGGAATACCAAAGAACAGTTAAACATCGTTCTAAACGACCATATTTTTGGAAAACTTGGATCCGTTTTTGAGAAAATGGCGTTTAAGTGCTACTGTGAATTCGAAATTTGAAACTAATTTTCACAAAAAATGTTTAGGTTTTCGTAAAACTTCATTAAGTCATTTGAAGAACTTTAACTCACAAATTCCATAGTGCTTACAAATTGCTGTAAATGTGCATATTAACAGTATGAGAGATCTTTAAAAAAATTACATTAGTGTAATTATTTAAAAAAAAAATACCCCACAATAAAATTTATTACGTCATATTAAAGAGTGCAACTAGTACTATCCGTTTGAAAAGTTCGAAGAACAAATTTGGAGCCATTTATGAGAAAATGGCGTTTGAGCGTTTCTGAAAACGCGAAATATTGAGCTAGTTTTCACGGTAAACGGTTGAGTTTACGAGAAACTTTATCTAGCATTATTTAAAGCACATGTACTTTTAAATATAATAATGTGAGCAAATCACCGCTAACGTAAATATTAACGACATAAGAAGCAAGTAAAAAATAACATTTTTGTAATTTTTGAAAAATCAAAAGAATAAAGCAAAGTGATGTTTATGTCATCTCATTGACTACATTTAATACCAAACAAAAGTTTAAAGAAAAATTTTGGAAAAGTTTTTGAGAAAATCTTATTTTCGTTATTTTTTAAAATTGCACACGTTGCACGCAATATTGCGCGACAACTACTAAAATTTTCAAAAACTGTACACGACCTTAATAAAGAAGTCACTTTGGAGAACAAATTTTATTTGAAGGAAAATATTTATCTTCAATTTTGTAGTTGTAGGAAGACACAGAAAAAATTGAAAATTTATCAATTTTCAAAACTTCAG
>JAHLJT010002406.1:41632810-41674442 GCA_031308135.1 Acheta domesticus | reverse complement strand
GTCCGTCTGTGAACACTGCTAGCGCCTAAACCATACGTACGATTTCTTCCAAAATGGATATTCCCCGGTCTATCTGATTCTAGTCAAAGCTTTGAGATTTTGAAAAAGATTCTTCAAAATTTGGGGGTACTTTATATGAAGCTCCCCGGAAATTTTCAAAATTTTCTCAAAAACGGCTCCAAATTTTTTCTTTAAATTTCTTGTATGAATAGAGGAAAATACACTTTCTAACATGGCATAGGTCCGATTTTTACGTACAGCTCTGAATTTTCGAAAATTTGAAAGTTTGAATGTTTTTCGGTGTCTTTCTCCAACTACAAAATTGAAGATAGAGATTTTTTCTTCAAATAAAATTTGTTCTGCATATTGAGTTCTTTCATAAAGGTCATGTAAATGTTTTTCGAAATTTTGGTAGTTTTCGTGCAATATTGCGTGCAATATGTGCAACATTAAAAAATTACAAAAACAAGATTTTCTCAAAAACGGATCCAAATTTTTTCTTTAAACTTTTGGTAGGGATAGTGGTAAATGTACTCTATCCATGACATAAAAGCCATTTTGGTCTATCGGTTGGTTTTTTCAAAATTACAAAAATGTAAATTTGTTTACTTGTCTCTCACGTCGTTAATATTTACATTATCTGCGATTTTTTCATATTATTATATTTACGAGTATATATGCTTTAAATAATGTCAAGTAAAGTTTCTCGAAAACATCTACCGTTTTCTGTGAAAAGTAGCTCAAATTTCGGCATTTTCAGAAATGCTCAAACGCCATTTTCTCGTATATGGCTGCAATTTTTTTCATGAAACTTTTGTAACGAATACTGCTAATTACACTCTTTAGTATAGCGTAAAGTTTATTTTGAGTTATTTTTTTGTTTTTTTAAAAATTATATAAATGTAAATTTTTTGAAAGATCTCTCACATCTTTAATATGCACATTATCCGCAATTTGTAAACATTATTATGTTTGTGAGTGTAAGTGCTTTAAATAACTTCAAATAAAGTATTTTGAAAACTCAAACATTTTCTGTGAAAATGAGCTTCAAATTTCGCATTTGTAGTAGTGCTAAAACGCCATTTTCTCTTAAAGGCACATAATTTTTAAAAGAAAATTGCCATTTACGACTAGATTTTTGTGTTTTTTAATATTCTAAAATTAATGTTTCTGTTCTACCAATAGGAAACCGAAAAATTTTTTATTTTAACAATAAAAAATTCGTAGTTGGCAAACGAATTACTACATACGTGTACATTTTTTAGACTAGTAAGTTAAATAGTTGAAAGTTTTACTTCACATTGTATAAAATGTGAACCTAAAATAAGGCAGAATATATATTGATGGACACTTTCAAGACTATTGTGGGCACTTTGTAAAATAATAATGGACACTCAGAAAAATGTATTGTAAAAAGCCCAACGAAGTCAAACAGCATTGTTGAACGCAATTGACTTTTTACTGCTGGTTTATTAAGCTTCGGTCATTTAATAAGTTTGAAAACATTTTACATAAAAAATATTTTCGTCGTCTGAATCACTTTCTTCTACAGAATCCTTGAGGAAAGGCATGATTTGCGAAATACCTTTTGACACAATTTGCAGAACACATCGTAGTTCTTAGAATTCAATGGGTTTTCCACACTGGAAGTAGCTCTGAAGAAAATACTTCCGTGCACTTTTGGTTGACAGAGACTTGCTTCTACTTCTTTCCATCTTGTAAATACCTAAAGAAGTGCTCGGCTGACAAATGTCCTTATTTCTTTCACGTCCCGTAAATGTGTTTAAACCTTTGTGCAGAATTGTTATTTGTTTTCCTGAGGTTGGTCTTGTTATTAGTTTCCTCTAGATGGTGTGTTTTTTGCTTATCATTCTGATTGTCTTTTCTTTTAGTGCTATTTTCAAAAGACACTCCTCTAACAAATTTAGTTGTGATATTGTGGTTATTGCTTTCTTGTTTTGCAGGCAAAACTACCTTACAATTATTTTACTTCCTTCTTTCTGTGTTGTCAGGGACTTTTCTCTTTCGCTCTTCCTTTGTCCTTTCTTCATTTTCTTTTGTATCTGCCTTTCCTTATAGAGGCTTTCCCATTGGACGTTATCACAAACGGTATTCGCTGAACATTACATTTATTTTTCCTTTTTGATGTTTCTGGCTATAACAGTCAATAAATGTTGGAACATTCGAACGTCTCAGAACACTGTTTCTGAGAACGTCAGTTGGAGATTGTGTACTCGGCTGTAGCATTTCACAGTTTGGCCCTGTATTAAAAGGTGCCGATGACTGTTTTACATCTCCTGGCACTTGATCCGACAGTTCATAATGTGTTTCCTTATTGGGATGCATGTCCAGACCACCTACCTCTGAATCAATTTCTGCTTCCTCTGAAAGTTCTTCATACAACTTGTACAAAACAAAGAATTCCTCGCTGTGGTCTTCTTCCAGTACTTCTTTAATGTTATTGAACTTTGGTACTCTTTCTCCTCCAATATCGGAGAAGTTTTCAAACGTCAATGATTTGTTTTGTGTGTTGTGGTTATAATGTTTCCGTTATCCACATTTGATGCAACATTATTGTACATCCGCCCTAGACATTTAGTAAAATCAATACTCTTAAGTCTCTAGAGAACAAGGCTACAAGCTCTAAAACCACTTTGCAAAGTTTCTGGCTTTATTATACGCTCTACCTTCTCCAACACCGGAGTGAAATCTTTTCTAGTGGGAGCCTCAGAAGGATGTTCTCGACGTCATGTTAGCTACTCCTTTCTTCCACGGATTCTTGATTGGTTGAAATACAGCAAATCTGTTGCTTGGAGAATTCTTGTGGCGTTCGGATTCAGTGCTATTAAAATTATTTTTAATTCAGAACAGACCTCACTCATCTAGAAAGTAAAGTGACTTTTGTTACAATCCACGAGAAGAAGAGGGAGATTTTCTTGTAAAGAACAATCCAAACCAAAAGTTTGCAAACAGAGTTCACTTAAACGAAAGGAAGAAGCCTCTATTACATCAGTAACATATTCAACAGATTTAACAGTTCACTGTGAGAACTTTGTCTTCAGAATGTCTTCATATCTCAAATTCAGAGTAATTGAATAATCTGAAATGGTTTTAATCATATTTTATTTCGTTTGCTTTTAGAGCATTTTACAAACATTTAAAGATAATTTTATTGATAATTTTTTGACAATGTTTTAGGTCATTAAAATCCTTCCCGTAGTGATAATATTTAACCAAAACGTTTATTGAGACCGTAATGGGCACGTTCAAATTTCAGTGATGGGCACTGTGCTCATCACTGTCCAAAATCGTTCTAAATGCCGCTTAACAAGGCAAACAAGGTTAAAATAATTATATAATAAATTAGTTCCTCAAATTGTGTGTCGTGACGGGCACCCATGCCCATCATTGTTCTGCACGTCAGAAATATTTACAGTAATGGGCACTACCTTTTTTTGGTTATGACCTACTCTGAGGTGAAAAATCATATGAAAATGTAGATTATAAATCTGGCTACCCTACGCATAGATCGGATTGCAAATAAAAACAGACGAATTGACTTAAATCCTTAATAACTGGACACACCTCCGCTAACGAATCCACAAGGTTTCGATGCACAGACGACTCGTGGAGCACACCACTAATTATTGAAGTGTGCCTACACTCAGTGCGGGGCCACATTCAATTCACATTCTGGGGTTGCAAACGTAGACATACACGACACAGAGATTACATACAGAGGGCCTCTCGCTGTTGGAAAATCTTATTATTACCCTCCTTACAGTTGCTGTGCCCATCACTGTACTGGTGCCCACGACTGTACCGGTTACCCTACGTATTCAAATAACAGGAGAAAATATGTGCACAGAGTTCAGTTGTACTTTCTTATCCCCTTTGATCGCACTCTTTCATTTTTGGAAGGTTTTTACTTTCCCGTATACGTACGTATAAATACCGAGTAATACACGTAGTATAGAGAAAGTTATGTAATGCTGCAGAAAATGGATTTCGAGATTTCAACGGAAATACACGTTTTGGGCTTCCCTGACACCGAAAAAGTGTTTTTGTTAAAACATCAGTCCGTCTGTCTGTCTTCCCAGTGTACAACACTAGCGTCTAAACCATACGTAGGATTTTTTCCAACTTTTTTAAAGAAACCCCTGTCCATCTGGCCTGAGTCGAAGCTCTGCGATTTTTAAAAACATTCTTTAATTTTGGGGGGTAATTTACATGAAGCCCCAGGGACATTTTCAAAAATTTCTCATAAATTGCTCTAAATTGTCAAATGTTAGGGTATTTGGTGTGCTTTTGTAAAAGGTTAGGGTATTTGGTACAGGGAGAGCCATACCAAGGAGCTGGCACAGGGAACAATAAAGAATTTGGCCTGGGAGGATCTGTTGTATTGAACCTCACTTCATTACTTCCTGGTGGCTATGACGTGTTTTTTGATAATGTTTCTCATCTTTGATGCTCTGAAATAGAGAGGCTGCACAGGTATAGGAACTATTAGATCAAATCGTGTGGAGAATGCATTCCTTAGAGATCCCAAGGAGATAAAAAACAAAGAAGAGGAACTTTCAGTCAAGTGACTGACGTGAATTCGGGACTTATTCTCATCAGATATCATGATAATAATATCGTTACTGTTGCTTCAAATAGAAACGTCGCAAATCCTACTGGAAAGGCAAGAAGGTACAGTGAAGCTAAGAGTAAATACATTGAAGTAGTGTCACCTGCAGCAGTATGAGCTAAAACGCATACATGGAAGGAACTGACTGGATGGATGAAAACATTGGCAAACTGAGAATTAATTTTCGAATAAAGTAGTGTTACCAATTATTTGCTTTCCAATTAAATGCTTCAGTGAACAATTCCTGGAATCTTCACAAACAAATTAAATGTAAAGAAAGTGGTGGCGCTTGATCTTCTTGGATTCACAAGGCAAATTACAAAGCGTTATTTCCAAAAATATACAACAAGTTCACCACTAGAACGACCAGCAGTAAATCCTAAGAGAATGTGCAAGCGTATGATTGATGATGTGAGATATTATGCGCTCGATCATTTAATTGTGCCTCTTAACAAGCAGTTTAGATGTGAGCAAACTGTATGAAAAACACCAAAAAAATGCAAGAAGTGCATTATTCCTCTTCAGGCAAATTGTTTTGAAATTATTCATGAAAATTAATTTAAAGTATCATTTTTATTATTTATAAGCTATTTATCTTGATAAAACAATATATAACACTATATAATGTGTGCATTTGATACTGGGTATTTTTCCATTAGGATGAAAGGGAGGCCTGACGCGGAAAAACGAATTGTTTCTTCCAAAGAATGAGATCCGTTTTGCTTTATTTCAAGCCTTTTGCTGTTTTTTAACAGGATGCAGAAACAAAAACCGACCTGTGTACGGTTTTGGCGTAGGAGTTCCGATACACACAGCAGAACCCAACAACACAATTCCAAACAATATCCCCTGATGGTGTACCATGTATAAATTTGCCCTTCATCTGATTAATATAGGATAATTAATAATATCGTTATCTTATTATTTCTTGAGAGAAAGATGTGGGGTTTCAAGTGCAAAAGCACTTTTCTGTGCAGTGTTGTCCTGAGGATAAAATTACTGCGACGTGTTTTCGAATGAATGTCAAATCGATCAATAAATAAATCGAATCAATAATTGTTTTATCCCATTAGTTAATGAAGATCGCAACACACACATTCATAAGTCGTCGCCGAATTCCTAATGCAATGCGCACGAGTTGGCGAACGAGTTATTCACGCGGAAAACTCAATGAGAGTTCACTAGACGTGAATGGCAACTCTAACATAGAAGTGCTTGGACGCAGGGGCCCATCCACGGTATGGCAGACATGGTACGTACCGTCGTAAGGGGCGCTATTTAGAGTATACACGCTAAAACAACAATATCCCTAATTTTCAGTATCCTGACAGGGGCGCAAATTCTTTGCTTGCCATAGGCACCTGAATACCTAGATACGCCTCTGCTTGGACGCATAGCCCCGGGAAATTTAAAAATACTGGAAACTGTGTAGATTCTTCACATAATAAAAAAATATTCCTCTTTATTATTATTATTCCTCTAAATCACGACTTAAGATGTTATGTGTCGGCTCAATATAAAATCTACTCCAGGTTGCAACCAGCTACCTAAGGAGCAGATCTAGGGACTGTCGGTGCCTCTACAATACTTTGCGCAAAATGTGGGCTGTTCCAAATAAAGCTATTTCTTGCACTTCCCAGTCTTTTGGATTACCTGGGAGTTTAGACAAGTTCTTACACAAATTTTGCGGAACAAATCCCAGGGCTCCGATAAATATCGGTACGACCTGTGCTTTTACGCCCCACATTCGGCTGATCTCAATTTCCAAACTTTTGTATTTAAGACGTTTCTCTGCCTCCTTGGTAACGACGTTTTGATCGCAAGGTACAGCAACATCCACAAGTAAACACGATTTGTTCTCCAAATCCCGGATAACTATATCCGGTTTGTTTGCTGCTATCGTGCGATCAGTTTGAATTTGTTGGTCGTACAATATCGTACACAATCCAACAGACGTCACCGGTTTCGGTGAGTGTTCGTACCACTTGGGGCTTGTGTTCGGAACTTCGAGGGCGGTACAGATCTGCCAGTGGAGGTAGCTACACACCCTGTCGTGTCTTTTCAAGTATTCGGTCTTTTCTAGGATTGGACAAGCTGAGACAATATGATCGATGGTTTCTACGTGTTCCTGACAAATGCGGCATTTGTCATCTTGGGAAATTTTGAGAACCGCTTTATCATAATGTCGTGTTCTCAAGGCCTGATCTTGGGCAGCTATTACCAGTGCTTCCGATTCTGGCTTCATTCTTCCCCTTTTAAGCCACATAAATGATTGATCTTTATTGATCTGCACCTTGTCCATTCTTTTTAGATATTGTCCGTGGAGTGGTTTGTCTCTCCACGATTTCTTTAACATTTTCTGTGTCTCAAATTTCATGTTAAGTAGCATCAGAAGTTCAGTGTCTCTGTCATTCTGGTTGTCTTGCATAGTCTTGTTCGCAATGCTTCTTGCTACATTAACAATGCCTCTGTTTCCCATTCTTCGGTCAGATTTCATGACCTGCCTCATTAGTGAGTCATCTTGATGGCTGACTACATACTTTCCCATCCCGGTTATTGCATTGTGCCAGGAGGCTTCAATTTGTCTCAGGCCTCTTCCTCCTTCCTTACGTGACACATAAAGTCTATGTACATCAGCTCGGGGGTGGGCAACATGATGCATTGTAAGCAATTTTCTGGTATTTCGATCCATGATGCGAATTTCCTGTTCAGTCCAGTCTACTAGTTCGAAACTGTATTCGGCTACAGGCACCGCCAAACTACCTATTGCTGATATTTTATTCCTTGAGTTCAGAGCGGACTGCAGGACAAGTCTCACTCGTCTCTAATACTCCCTGCGAATTCTCTCTTTCATTGTGTCGTTCGAAATGGTCTCACATTCTTCAATGCCTAGATATTTGTAAGTTTTACCTGGCTCAAGATCTTGAATCACAGTGTGTCTATCAACTTCAATGTTCTCGGACGTGGTCTTTTTGCCTCTTTTTAAGTTGGCTTTTGCACACTTGTCAAGACCAAACTTCATGCAGATGTCATTGCTAAAATCATTGATGACAGACAGCATTTGGGAGAGAATCGCTTCATTCTTAGCAAACACTTTAAGATCATCCATGTAAAATAAATGTGATACAGGCATTTCATCACCATGGAGCTTGTAACCAAAGTCAGTGTGCGACAGCTGTCTTGATAGAGGAATCAAACTAATGCAAAACAGCAGAGGGGATAGTGAATCTCCTTGAAAAATACCCCTGTTAATCTGAATACTTCTTGTTTCTACCACTCCCTTTCCGCTGTGGATTAGTAACCTAGTGCTCCACGACTTCATACTAGCCTTGCAAAACTCAACAAGTCTAGGATGAAATCGATAGATCTCCAGGGTCTTCAAAATCCAATCGTGTGGTACACTGTCAAAGGCCTTCTGGTAGTCGATCCAAGCCATGCTTAAATTACGTTTTCGTTTCTTTACATCATTCAAAATTATTTTATTCAGAAGCAAGATTTCCTTACAGCCATAGGAACCTTTACGACATCCTTTCTGTTCAACTGGCAACAGATGGTTCTTCTCTAGGTGCCTATACATTTTGTCAGCAATGGCTGCAGTTATAGGTTTGTACATTACTGGCAAGCAAGTAATTGGCCTGTAGTTCTTCGCCAAAGAGCTGTCTCCTCCTTTGGGTAGCAAATACGTAGTGCCGCGAGTGAGCCATTCCGGGAGTTCGTTAGGGTTTTCTAAAATTTTATTAACAGCCTTTGCAAGATGAAAATGTAGTGCTGTTAATTTCTTAATCCAATAAATCTGGATCTTATCAACCCCAGGGGATTTCCAGTTTCCCATATTCTTAATTGTTTGGCATAGGTCCTCTTTCGAGAATCCTCGAACATGTTCCACTGTTTCCACGAGTCCATTGGCAGCATCAACATCAGATGGGAGCCACGATGCGTCTTTGTTGTAGAATCTGCTCTCCTCCCAGATTCCTGACCAAAATGTTTCGACGTCATCTTTTGAAGGAGGGGCAGCATTGCCATTCGGTTTTTCAGTCAGACTGCGATAGAATCTCTTCGCGTCTGTTTCAAACAACCGGTTCTGTACACTGAAATCGATTCTACGTTTGTTCCGTCTTATTCGTTGAGCCCATGCTTGGATTTTTTCTTTTAGCTTTTCAGCTACCATTAGCCTTGTTCTGTCATTGTCAATTAGGTATTTTCGTTCAACATGGAGTATTTTTTGTTGAACTTTATGCGTGTAGTTTGACTTAGAAGATGCCTCGGCTAGGAGTGATATTTCACGCCGTGTGTCGGCTATCCGTTTCATAATTCTTTTCATCCACGGAGGTACGGAGCTTTTTACTCTCTCTGGCTGTCGGTCATCGGTGTTCTTGGCTGGTCCCAAGATTATCTGAGATACTAGATATCCAGTTGCATACACGATGTGATTGATTTCAATAATATCTAGATCTCTACTTGAGGTCTGTACAACCTCATTTAAGACAGAATTCGCTGTTTCTATCACTCTCTTAGCTTTAGCATTTTCGTAAATTCTCCTCAACGGTGCACGAGATTCGAATGGAAGTAGACGAACTCGTTCTATCTCGCGTCGGAGGAGGTCCCGCATCATGTCCTTATCGTGTGACTCATGGCCAGATGAATTTTCACCACTGACGGATGTTTCATTTGGAAGAGATGAACCTTGAAGTGGATCATCGTTTTCAGGGATATTGGATGGTTCTAAATGTTCGTCATGTGGATGGTTTGATCGATGAACATACTCCGCGTTTCTCTGGATGTCTGCAAGTTGTTCTGCTGTGAATTTTCCACTGCTGAGTATGTATCGTCGTTGACTGGCAAGCTTCTTTGAGTCTAGGGTACGTCTCATATCTGGGTTACGCTCTCTCCATATCTTAAAAACTTCTATTTCTGAGCCCCCATTTTTCGCTTTTGCATAGTAAAAGCACCACATCACCTCCATTAATTCATCCCGGGTCCATCTCTGACGATGGCTTTGAGCTACTGCCGGCTCTGGGTCCCTGGGACTAACATCCGTGGGATGGCCAGATGTCGACAAGGTGACATTAGCTCGGTTCCTGAGCAGGTATGGGACATTGGTAGAACAAGGCACGTTAAGTTTCATTACATTGCTTGTTCTATTCATTTTGCTCATTGGTTTCAAGTGAAGATTCGCAGGTAGCAAGTTAGAGTTCGCAGATCACACTTAACATTTGGGTTGTTTCCTGCGATCCGTTACTGCAACCCATAGTGGCCTCGGGGCATCCCCTTGCAGGGTCCAGCAAGGGGTCCCTCCGATCGCCAGTCGGCATTACTAAACCCTACGGGATTTTCACTGACTGCTGAAGGCAGCCTCCTTCGCTGGCTAATGCAAGGTTCGGGCCTCCACTCTAATCAGTGGCCTGGTGTGCCAACCCAGTTTCTCTCCTGTACCCTCCATGGGCCGATAACAGGAAGTCCAAAGGTTCATGACCCTTCCCTCTCTACTTACTTCCCACTCTCCTCAAAATGGAGTACTTCTTCGTCGGACCCCTCACCTTCAACCTATTCAGCAAGGGAGACCCTACCAGTAGCTAGGCTACCACTGACATAGCTCTCAGGCTCATGAGGGTATTTATTTATTTATTTATTTTGTCAAAAAAACAGTAAAAACTGTATATGACGTGTACTCAAGCTCCACCACCAACTCCAAGGTCGTGTACTCCCTAGGTGGAGTTATTATTATTGTTATTATTATTATTATTATTATTATCATCATCATCATCATCAATTGGTTGACTCCTCTGGTGCTAATCAAATATGAAACGTTCTTATCATGCCCTCTGCATCCACAATATCTTCAGCGGAAATGATTCTTTTGTAATTTTTTCAGTTATTTTCTATATTAAGAGCATAAAATATGTTCAAGGAAAATATTGTGAGAGTAATTGGCACTTTATAATTTGTCTACGAAAAATGGTATGTTACAAATATGGAATTAGGATCGAATGGCTAGCATTTTTTGAATATATATATATATATATATATATATATATATATATATATATATATATAGATATAGATATATAGATATATAGATATATATAGATATATAGATATATAGATATATATAGATATAGATATATAGATATATATAGATATAGATATATATATAGATATATATATAGATATAGATATATATATATAGATATATATAGATATAGATATATATAGATATATCTTCGTAAGGTATTTTTATATTTTAAGGTTATCTTGTTTGAATTTCTTCTTTTCCTTCATTTCCAAATCTTCACTGCTCTTACGGTTTTATGTACCACTAAATAACACACCTAATGTCTCAGCAGAAATCTAACATATATTGGGGAGTAGAGTATTGATGAGTTAAATGTTAATTTGTGATCCGTGTGGACAGAACAAGAAAAACGGGTTTTGGAATCCAAAATGAAATTGCGTTATTCTCTGATTAACCCACCAAAACATAGACTATTTTCGTTTAGATTAAAGCAGTTTACTTTTTCCCATGAATAATCCAAATAAAAAACAGTAAAATAAATCAGAAAATAACGCCAATTCATCAGCGTTTGTAGGTTCTTGACGTTGAATAGTTATTTTACTAGAATTCCAGGTAACATGCAAAATTCATTTTTGAAGTAATGGTAAAAGCAATGAGGTTGAAATTTTACATTCAGAAACTGTATTACGTAGATATATTCATTTCAAGTTTTACTTCAAGAAAACATTTAGAACTGTTTTTGAGAATATCTAGTTTTAACTTTCTCGTTTACGTACGTATTTATATAATTTATTTCTTTATATTGGGTACAGATACATTATGGTGGGATGCTTAATATCTAACTTATATACTTGCAAACATTCCTATCTCTACCCTTAATTCTAAAATATTTACATATTATACTTTATTTTCGTCGCTCTCTTTGCGTGGTATTAATAATATAGAGTAATACTCTATGAAGTAATGTACGTAGCTTAGAAAAAAGTGTGTAAAGCTATGGCAAAAAAAACACGTTGATTTCTCGACAGAAAAATACGTATTGTGAGGCACTGAGATAGAAAAAATGGATCAATTTTGTTCAAATTTGAAGTAAATTACTCCGTCTAACACGTTAGGTAGTCAAACTTTGCGAATAGTGAGTCACTGATACCGAAAAAGTGTTTTTTTCAAACAGTACCTCTTTCCATCGGTCTGTCTGACAACTGTGAACAATACTAGCGCTTAAACTATACGTACAATTTTTCCAAACTTAATACTCTCCTGTAGATCATTCAAAGCTTACTCAAAATTCTGCGATTTTGAATAACTTTCTTGAATTTTTTGAGACATTTTAAATTAAGCCCCTGGGACGTTTTCAAAATTTTCTCAAAAATTGCTCCAACATTTTTCTTCAAATTTCTTCTATGAATAGTGTGATATATACTCATAGAGACGACATAAGTCTAATTTTTAGTGCTACCTCTGAATTTTCGAAAAGTTTGGAAACTTTTCGGGATCTTCCTACAGTTAGAAAATTGAAGATTTTTCCTACAAGTGAAATTTGTTTACCATAATTAGTTCTTTCATTAAAGTCATCAACATTTTTTAAAAATTTTACTAGTTTTAGCCCAATATTGAGCGAAATATGGACAATATTAAACGTGGTGTTACAGAATGCCACAGACTTTATCATAGTACTAGTTAGTTTTCTAATGTCTTTGGTCTGGGCTAACTTTTAGGCCTTGCCCCATCCTCTTGTCAGCTGCAATCTATCCACGCCCAAAGTAAATTTTGTTTGAAATTTTCTCAATTTTTCCATATATTGTTTGGTAAAAAGTTAAACCATTTTGAGCATCGGGTTTGGGAGGAGGGGGACAGAAGTTGGTAAAGTATCCGTTTTTATCCGTTTGTCTCAAGTATTTCGAAAACTATGAGGTTTAGCCCAATACGTGTCATGTACAAAAATCATCTAAATTATATTACTAGCAAAAATAGTCACGAGCATGATCTTGCTAAAGTGAACGGATCCAGAGTTACGATGGGTGTAAAAGTAGACATTTTTCGTATTTTCTAGAATTTGGGGAAAAAATATGACATTATCACAAAGGAAATTAATTTTTTATATAGGATTGTTTTTTGTGAAAGCTCATTATGATTTTAGTGGCCAGTGGTATGTTAGTAGCCCTTGAAGGAACGACAACCTCACCACCCTCTCAAGGGGCGCTAATTTAAAAAAGGCATCCAAACGCCTAGGCCATTTAAACCTGTGGCACGGAGATATCTATTCTGAACTTTCTCTGTTCAGTGTCGCATTAAGAATGAATATGTTTCCAACATAAGTGATTTTAAAATATAAAAATATGAGCTGTACAGTAATTATGATATATAATTATATCATTTTTAATCATAATATTTTGAAAACTCCAGCTTTTGCAGTTTTTTCTTTAGAAAATACGCATATTTGGCTGTATAGGAAACCATATTTACCGTAGAAATCAGATGTAATCGTTTCAGATAAGTGTAAATTTACATAACATAAAACGTGTTAATTCAAAAGTGTGGTAAATGAAGTTACATACCAAGCGAAGATGTAATTTCGATGTCAGTCGATTTTCCGGTATCAAGAACTCACAAAACATGAATTCTGGCTACACCATGTCTTAGAGGATGTAATTTACCAGGGCCCGGCAATATAAGTTTGCCTCACGGAAATTCGCCGTTTTCCGACTCATGATTACTCAACTTTCTCTTCTTACGAAGTAAGTGCGAGAAAGTAAAAGGAATGAGTCTAACGAGCGCATGAACAGTAAAAGGTTCATTATGTCCCGTCCTCATGGGGGGGGGGGACTTTCCTCCCCTCCTCACTCCACTTTGATGCGCCGCCGTCTGTTCTCTCTGCAGGGGAGGGTCAACTGCCTGGCTGGCGGCTGCCGCAGGCTCAACAACTTGCTCCTAAAATGTTAGAAAATCATTGAAATTTGAAATTATCTCTGAAGAACAATCTATGCCAAAGAGAAACGAAAAAAACAATAAAATAAAAGAAAGTTACCTATTGCTACAACGAAAAATTACAATGTTTTTAAGAGAAAAATTAGTTTTGTGGGTCATTGATATCATTCTTCTTCTTCTTCCTTTAGTTCCTTTCAGAGCATAGGGCTTCGGCAAAGGATCTCCATCTTATTCTATTTTCTGCAATAGGTACGATTTGTTTCCAAGTCAAACCAGTTTCCCGGATCTCTCCTTCCACTGTCCTTCTCTATGACGTTCTCGGCCGACCTTGGCTTCTACACCGTTGTGGGTTCCAACATAGTGCTTCTCTCTCAATTGAATTTCTGGTATTCCTTAAAGTATGTCCTATCCAGTTCCACTTTCTGCGGTTTATTTGAATTGCTATTAATGTTTCATTGGCTTTCTTCGGCAGTTCTTCGTTTGTTATTACTTGTGGCCACCTAATGTTTAGGATTATTCGTAGACATCGGTTTATAAATACTTGTAATTTTTGTGTTATTTTCCTCTTTCTTTTCTCCAAATTTCTGATCCGTATAAAAACACAGATATTACATTTGAGTTGAAAATGCGTAGTTTTGTTTTTAAGGCAATATTCCTATTTTTTTAGACTTCTCTTAATTCTATAAAACAAACGTTCGCTTTGATTCTTTGTTTAACGTCTTCATCTGCGTCTCCATCATCAGTTATTATACTCCCCAGATATTGAAACTTGTGAACATCTTCTACTTCTTCCTGATTAATTTGAAAGGCGTCTTGAACATTTGCATTTATTCTTAAAGATTTCATTTACTACAATTAATTAACAGCCCCGTTTTCTTTGCTTCCTCACATATATCATTCATTGATATCATAAAGTAGATAATACATACTCCTCTATGTAGTAAAAATCTTCCTCTAATTCGCTGAACAAAACCCCCGGTTTTTGGGCCCTTGATACCAAAAACGTGGTTTACGATAAAACGACGGCCTATCTATCTGTGAACAACGCTAGTGTCTAAACCATTGACAGAATTTTCATCAAATTTGATATTCATTAATGCCTTGTGACGCGCCCTCTAGAATTCCAAACGAATATTTTGAGTTTTTGTGGCACCTTTCAAAAAGCATCAACAACTTTTTCAAGATTTCCTCAAAAATTACCCAAATGTTTTTCTTTTTCCTCAGATAGAACAAATACGCTTATAAAAATGAGGTAGATCAGATTTTCGTTGAATTCTCTGAATTTCGGAATGCATTAAAGATCAAAAGTTTTCGGCACTACAGTATTAAAGATAGAGATAGTTTATCAATAAATTAATGAAATCTTTTCTTTAGAATTAGATCTTCAAATAATGTCTTGTAAAGGTTTTTGTAAACAAGATTTTATGCATAATTTTGAGGTGAATGTGACATTTTTTAAAAGTTGCGTAAATAAGATTTTCTCAAATTTGCATATATTTTCTTAAATTTCCTTTTACTCAACCTCGTCCGATATTCAGTTAAATCTCTGAATTTTCAAAGATTTCAAATTGTCACGTCTCTAAAAGAATATATGTGCTCAAAGCATTGGGAATGTTCCTATGCAATCTACGCCGTTTGGTGCAGTGGTTTCCTTACTTGCTTGCTAATCTTACTTACCCGAGTTCCAAAACCACTGTGCGCACACATTTCTGGGGTTGGGAACACTTTTGCCTATTCAAGTTTTGCATTTCGTAACAGGTTTTAAAAATAATGCAAAGAAATACGTGATGCAAAACCACTATTTCCGTAATAGCGTCGGCCGTGCAGGTTCTAGATTACCATCGTCATAGAAACATCCTGTCCTTCTTATAGAGCTAATTATGAACACTCTCTGCTCCCATCGTAATTAACAAGGAATCGTGGGAAAGGGTGAACATGTGCTTGAGCAGTCGCATCCCTGCCCCTGCTACAGCGGTCACGGTCATTCCAAGGCACGTATGCGGAGGGCAAGTGAGACAATTTGAGAGCGAACATGGCTGGTAACTGGGTAAGGGTACGATAAGAGACAGTGGAAACATTCCCATGCCAAACTGACTCAATTGATGTGTAGTACATATTAAGAATACCATAAAAATTTACAAAACAAAACAAAAACGACGTTTATTACAAGCGCTTATTGGCCCTACGCCCTTATCGTAACGCATGAGATGAAATCGGATTTTTCCCGCGAGAACTTGGCGAACAACAAAGTGGAATGGCGCACCCACAAATGGAATGGCATCGAATTTTAAACTTTTAAAGCGAATTGAAGCTTCGCTGCAAGTGTCCAATTTAAGACATAGGCGATTAACGTACGACATACGTGAGCTTGACTTGCGAATTTTATTCAAAATATTTCTAATCAATCACAGCGCGTCATTCTCATTAGGGCCACGAAACAGACTGTCCTCGTTCTGACCCCCTTTCTTTGCTTTCATTAATCGATACGCAATGTCATATTCGGTTTGTTACAATTAGGGATACAACCCGCTCTTATTAAACAGAATAGATGATTTCGTAATACAAAATTATTATAAATATAATTAATATATAGATATTTTTGGAACTGCAACATTTTTTGTCCCATATTTTCGTAAAAATTTAGAATTTCGAAAAATATTATTTAAAAATGTTTTTTTCTTACAAACGCATGAATTTATGAAACATCTATTAAGTCAATTGTAAAACCCAACGAGATGCTAAGAAAAACGCAAATATGTGTAATTTTTGAAAATTTTCAAGCCTTAATAAAAACCGCGCATATGTCACGCGATTCAGTAGAAAGCCTTGTTTACGTATTTTTACTTTGTCGAACACTACGTATGTACTTCAGAGAAAGTAATGTGAACAAAAACGGCAATTTTTTGACAGGAAATTTCTTTGTTTGGGACCTGATGTAGAAAAAGTGGATAAATCTTGAACATACATATAATAAGTTTCTTTCTTTAACGCGATGTGTAGAACTAGCCTGACATAAGCTTCAGTTTTAGACTGGGAGTGAAAACACCTATATATCTTACACAGTGCGAACAACTCACTGTTTACATCGCAGTGTTGTCAAAACTATGTGAATTCTACAACTGCATGAAAATATAATACAAAAATTTTGTAAACTTGTTTTGGAAAAAGAAATCTGATACCATGCAGCTCTATCAAGTCACAACAATGACACGTAATTCACAGAAATTCGCGACAGCGAAACGGAATTCAATTGTTGCGTTTCCTGCATTATCGATACTCCCTTAAAGAGCTCGGGAAACCACCCGCCATATCATACTTCAAACGATTTGGTTCTGAAGTTTGTCATGGTTAAATCGCCCGAAAGAAGTAAGCTTGAACCACGTTCCAAGAAAGGATTTTTTGTGGGATATTGTAGAAATACAAAAGCTTACAGAATATGGATTCGAGGTGAAATAAGAATAGTAGTGTCAAGGGACGTTCAATTTACAGAAAGTTCTGTTAAGTTCAACAAATTTGAAGAATTTAAATCGGAAGAGGATTATGATTCAAATCAAACAAACCTAACAGATGTAAAAGAAGGATTGAATAACACGAAATCCTTGAAATAAATATGTGCCCTGATAAAGAGGACAGAAACATTAAAAATCTTCACTGAAATGCCAAAATAAACGAAATAACTGAAATTCGTGGATTGAAAGAAGAAAATATTCAACCGGCTCCAAAAAATACTGTCAAGAGATACGGGGGAAGACAGCGCAAGATACACTCTGAACAACTAGAAAATCCACGACTGGATCAAAAAAGAATTGAAGATGCTTTTCTTACTGAGGTACCTATCAAACACACTCTGTCTGGTGAACAATTAGAAGAATGGTTAAAAGCAAGGGCAAGTGAAGTAAAGTCGATTTTAAGAAATAAAACTTGGACATTAGTTCCTAAATCAAATGTTGAAGATATTATAGGTAGTCGTTTTGTGTTGCGTAATAAGTACGGAACGGATGGTATTTTGGAAAGACGAAAAGCTAGAATCGCTGCTCAATGATATTCTTAATAATACGAAAGAGATTTTCACGAAACATTTGCCCCAGTGGCTCGTCTAGATTCTATTAGAATTGCAATTGCACTCGTGGTAAGAAAAAAGATGAAAATTAGACAGCATATCTTAACGGTGATGAAGATGTGTTTATGAAGATTCCCAATGAAATGGAAAAAGTTTGAAAACATATCGTTGAAGGTAAATGTTATGATTATGAAACTGTTTGAGATGCAAAGTCTATGTTAGAAAAAATGTCGAATGGGGACATGGTATGTTACATGAAGATGGCTCTGTACGGCTTAAAGCAAGCAGGTCTAGCTTGCTACAAACACCTAGACAAAAAGCTTCATCATGAAGGTGCTACTCCTGCAAAAGGGGACCCTTGTGTTTACGTTAAAGATGAAGACAATGAAATGATCATCGTTGTATAATCATCGTTGATGATATTTTAGTAATGTGACGAGACACGTAGAAGATTGAAGACTTTGGACGCAGATTAGCCAAGTTTTTCGAAGTTAGAGATCTTGAAGTGAAACGTTGTTTGGGCATAGATTTCAGAGTAACGAAGACGCAATAAGTTTAAATCAAAGAATATATATAGATGACATACTTTCCAGGTTCAATATGGCTAACTGTAATTCTGTATCTACACCAATAGCTACAGGTATAAAATTATCTAAGGCTGATGTGTGAAAAGGCTCTGATGGTAACAAACCTCCGTATCGTGCACTTGTTGGATGTTTATTGTATTTATCGATAGCTACACGTCCCGACATCGCTCATGCAGTGAATGTACTGTCCCAATACAAACTATTTTGGAAAATCACATTGGGAAGCAGCAAAAAGAGTACTGCGATATTTAAAAGGGACTAAAGTCATTGAAATTTGTTATAAAAATAACGGAGAATCTATTACTGGCTATGTTGACGCGGATTACTGTGGATCAATCGATGACATAAGATCTTATACAGGATATGTATTTTGTATGAATGAAGGGCTTGTGACACGGATTCTCGAAAGCAGAAAACAGTCGCAGTTTCCACTACTGAAGCAGAATATACGGCTTTAAGCGATTCTGCAAAAGAAGTGATACATTTGCAAACGTTCCTTAATGGATTGGGTGCAACTGACGCGAAGGTTAAAACTGCACATAATGACAATCTTAGCGCACAAAAATTGGCAGAAAAGCTTGTATTTCATACAAGAACCAAACATGTACATATATGTCATCATTTTATTAGAGGGGTTCTAGAAGCAGGATCAATAAATTTGCTGCATCCAGCGTTAACGGAAATGCCATCTGACATCCTAACGAAAGGATTGACTAAACACAAACATGAGAATTGTGTTTAACTTGTGGGACTATCAAGATTATCAACGCAGAGATTATCTCGAGGGAAGTGGTGAATCCCAATCGGGATAGTATGGCCGTATCATCTCCATGGACCCACGGTTGCTCAGCAATGCTCGTTGCTTTGCGACCTACCCTTTTATGTGTATAACTTGTTTCTAACTGTATCTTGATATATGATTCAATATATGGTTATACTTTCTTCATTGGAACGAACATTTATTTACTTCAACTTTTCTAACAGTTTTCAATATTCGCAATATTGCTCGCAAAATGTGCAATTTAAAAAAATACAAAAAAAAAAGATTTTCTCAAAAACGGCTCCAAATTTTTTCTTTAAACGTTTGGTAGGGATAGTGCTAAATGTACTCTATTCGACGACATTAATGCCATATTTCTCTATTCTTTTGTTTTTTTTTCAAAAATTGCAAAAATGAAATTTTTTTGAGTTGTCTATCACGTCGTTAACATTTACATTAGCGACGATTTGTTGACATTATTATTTTCATGAGTACATGTGCTTTAAATAATGTCAGGTAGAGTTTATCGAAAACTCAACCGTTTTTTGTGAAAACTAGCTCACAATTTGTTTCAGAAACGCTCAAAAGCCATTTTCTTATAAATGGCTGCGAATTTTTTCTTCAAACTTTTGAAACGGATAGTGCTAATTGCACTCTTTAATATGACGTAAAGTTTAGTTTGAAGTATTTTTTGTTTTGTCAAAAATTACACAAATGTATTTTATTGAAAGATCTCTCACACCTTTAATATGCACATTACCATCAATTTGGAAACACTATTAAATTTGTGAGTGTATGTGCTTCAAATGACTTCAAATAAAGTTTTTCGAAAACTCAAAAATTTTCTGTGAAAAAGAGCTTCAAATTTCGCATTTTAGTAGCGCTTAAACGCAATTTTCTTAAAAACAGCTACACATTTTTGAAAAGAAAATTACCATTTAGGACGAGGGTGTTGTGTTCTTTATTATTTTTAATTTAATACTTCCGCTCTAGAATTAGGAAACCGAAAAATTAAGAAATGCCAAAAAATGTACCTTGGGCTGCGGTAGATGGCAACTGGCAAGAGTATGTGGTAAATCCAAATAGCTAGCAGAGACCAAAGTAAATAGAAAACTAATATGGGTGTTAAGGCGGCGATATAGCTCCTTTTTCAGATTTGGGTTATTGTTCAATTTTTTGGGAGAGCGGTCATAATTTTGGTTACGGCGAGACGAACTGGTGTGCTATGCTCGTTCGCTCGGTCGATCTCTGAAAAGACACAGTATACCCTTCTTATTAGAAGATAGTATAATAAATAAATAAGCAATCAAGGAATAAATCGTTCAACCCGTTACCTGAGTCTCACACGAAAAGCAATGCCTTCTTTTAATCTGTATTACACAAATTTGCTCATGCAATCCGCTGTTTCCCGCGAAAATATGGCTTCTCTGAAAGGCTTTCTAAAAGGCGACAGGTATGCCAACCTTACTAAGTTAAACTGTTCTCATGGAACGTTAATGCGAGCGCACTGAAGATCGTTCACTGGGCGGAGCGACTACTTTGAAACACCTGTTTCGCTGTTTGAATTTGTGTGAATTGAATGCTGTCATTGGTTAAAACGGAGCTCGAGTGTGTCTTTAATAATTTCCTCTGCCCCAGACTGCCTGGGACGGAACCCCAGCAAGTGCTGCCCCCTGTCGAAGACAGATCAAACTATTACGAGACTCTAGGACGAATGCAATTTCGACAGAAAACAAAGGAATTTTATACACCCGCTCTTTTAGTGCCTAGCGCGCGGTTTTGGAGGGAATTTTTTATAAGTCCAACGCGGTACGTTCAAAATGCAAATTCTGAGCTAGCAATAAAGGGCCAAAGATGGTTATTAAAAACCAATCTCCCGCCACGGCGCCAAATATGAAATGTATGTGCCAACAATGGGAAAGTCTGTGCCATTCTCTTGCATCTCTATTTTGTGCCTAAAATTCGGAAGTCTAACCATTACATATATGCACCAGTTGGTACCAGTGGTCCTACGAGTTTTTATCACCATTGTTGTGGCTGTGTGGAGCTAGAAACGCAGTTTCATCCATATTGCACACAAATCTCACTCACAGGTACCGGTTATCGCAAGGGATTATGGAATAATAAGAATTGAAGAAATACATTAGGGACTGCGAACGCCCTCGTCGCTGCAGACACTTCTTTTGCCTTTTCCAAGGTACCCCCAGAAATTAATGATTGTCTCAAACAAGATCATAAGTTCTGGGAAAATTGTAAAGATCCACTATGAGCATAACGTAAATTATAAGCTGCAAAATTATGCAACGTCAGGATGTAGCACGAATCTGAAAGTGAATTTCCTTTTCTCCATTTAGAATCCTTTCTAGAAAATCTGTGAGAAGCGAGTGAAGAACAAGGTGAGAGGTTTCACCAAGATATTAAGGACACTAAAAGGGATGATGAGCATCATATAAACAATTCCTAATGGCTGACCCCTATTGGTTACCGAAACGTAATGGCCCTGCTATAATGCACAACAGAATAAGCACATACACCCGATGGACGGACGGACGGACGTTTTGCTCTCAATTGTTTTTTCGGTATCAAGGGCCCACAAAAGAGGGGTTCTGGCTACACCACGTGTTAGGGGATTTTTTTCTTAATTTATCAACTGGATTTATCAACTTTTTCATTATCTGGGCCCAGCAATGAATTTTTTTGTGATCCGCTGTTTTTTTCACGGAGTATTACATAACTTTCCCTATACTACGTATATTACTCCGTATATACGTATGTATAAGGGAAAGTAAAAATAATTTATTTTTTGTCAATACATGTGAATTTTAAATGTAATTTTGTGAATAATATGCCAAATGCAATGAGTGTCCATGGAGCAATGAAATTTAAATAGATTAAATGGATTAATAGAAGTTTTCGATTAAGAAAAGGTATGCTGAAGAGGATGGCTACTGGAGTAGTGCCCCGAAAATATATGAATCTTTTTTTTCTGGTTGTGCTTTCGAATGTAAAGGAAAATTGTATTTGTTTTTTTCTTGTAATGAATATAATACTGTTTTCGGTTCGTGACTCTCTGCCTGGCTACTACTCCGCACATAATCTTGTTCTACCATGGGGAACAAGTCCCTGAGCTTTTGCTCTTATCCTAATCCCCCGACGGCGCACAAGTACGCTGACAAGCTGGTCTCCCGCTCCGGCCAGTTTCCTTCGCGGCAACCTCTACATACAATGCCTGGGTAATGCGCCCTCCTGCCAGCTTAGACCTACTAGCTATCCGGGCTAGTATGGGGGTCTCGAACAATGCGCCACTCACTAGCGCTGGGAACAAGTCCCTCGCCTATGCTCAGAGTATCGGGCACTGCCACGACGAAGCCAAGAGCCCAACTGAGGGCCACTCAAACTAAGGTTCGAGCGGCTCGGAACCCCCAACGTCTCGTCCCTGCGGCTCGTCCCACTGCCTTCACCATTAAGCTATCGGAGTGGATATCGCCGGAACCTGGGCAACCTGGCGGTAAATCTCAGAGTCCCGTCGGACTTCTATACGTGGATTTCAGAGCATTCCGAAGAATCTCATTCACCCTATCCTGCCCAAAGGTCGACGCGCCGGGAGCCCAACTGGTGGGTTGCCAGGTTGAGCCGGACAAACAGGAGCTTAGCATCGTCTACCCACCTCCTCCACCTAATGACAAGAGTGCCGCCATGAAACTAAGGGTCCGGGTGGTCGTCTGCTTCTCTCCCGCAAAGATCTTGCCCACCTACATAGACAAGATGCCCCCCCCGCCGCGGAAACTGTTTTTGGTTAAAACAAGTTGTTGTCAACCTGCGTTTACACTTCCTGGACAGGGCATCCTGTTTAAATCATCAACTCGGCTGGTCAAGAGACGGGTCGCCGTCAACTTCGTCGACCGTCCGCTGACACCCCGGCGGCAGCGCATCGGGTTAAAGAAGCCTGACCAATAAAGAGTTGTGTAGTGCCAGCCACGCCGTGAGTGACGGTGTGTTCGGTTGCAGCATAAAATTTATTATTACGGACTTGCTAAGCAAAAATATTCTCCGGAGACACCTTGCTAGGCTAGTATTATGTACTCGATTTCTTTTTCAAATGTTGAATATCAGACCTTACCCAATTCGAATCTTTACCATCCACTTACAGCTTTCCGAGATCATGAAGATGGATCCGGGCCGGCCCAAAGAATGGTATTGGGGACGGGATTGGAAAGGTGTTTTCGTGCGGTCCGTGACTCACTCTTTATGGTACAGCTCCGACATTTTCCTGAAAATTATTGAAGACAACTTACGAAAACAACCGATCAGAGCAGCCTGCCTAAAGAATTCTCATTCGAGCAATGGTGCCATCCTACAAAACTAGTTATCTAATGTCGAAACTGTCTGAGGCAAGTCGAGTCTTCAACACTGGCTCTCCCGATTCACATACTCGATAGAGTGGAAGGGGGTTTCTCATTCGTATTCTCAAGAGATGGGAACCGGTAGAACAAGTGCCGTAGTCTTTTTTTCTTCACTTTTTTGTTCAGGACGAATCAAAGTCAAACCGTACTCCTTGACGCGAATTCCGTTTATTTTTCTAACGCTATCAAACAGATGGTTATATAACTCACATGCATTTCCTTCTGCGAGATATAAGGAACGCACATTCTCTTTAGAGAAGTGCTCCAACTGATGCGATCTGTGTCATAGTGCTACATAGTTTACGATCGGTTACTATTGTGAATGTTATTTCTCACTTGTGTTCTTATTCGTGTGAAGTAGACAAAATACTGATATGTTTTGAATTGTTAAACCCTAGTTATCGACTAATAATAAAAAAACTTGAGGTTTTTGCAATAAAAATGGAGGCTTCTGGAGGCATCAAAAGGTAAGAATGATTGGTTTCTTTTGGTAATTAATAGGTTATAAATGTTAATGCCTTTAAAATTATTGACTCACTTTGATATTTTCATTCAACTATCACCGTAAATATTTCATATTTCTTCAAAGATGAAATGGTTATAGACAAATACTATATTTTTAATCAGAACCAACTTAATAACTGTACTGATGCATCAAAGAAACAAAAGTTAAATTTTCAGATAGGTAACATTCAGGAAAATCATTGATCATGCCATTTCAATAAACGGTTACATTGAATAATTCGTTTTCTTAAACTTAACTCCCTGAGCAGCGTTGATTTTTAATAACTTCCAAACACTGCGTCATTTTGAATTTTTAACACCTTTTTCTGATATACTTTCCCACGTACTGAACACGCTGCGATATGTTTGAAGTCACATCACATCAAGACCTATATGGAGTTACTGATTTAGGCGTGTCCGGAAAAACAGAAATTAGGTTCGTTGAAACGACAATTTACAAGTTTTGGTACAAGCTCCATGAAGATGGTTACAATGTAGCATATTTAAATATGTATTACAAGATCAGAAATATGAACATGGAATTATGGCAAGAAAATATTTAAAAAATGAAGACATGAAAGGGAAAAGAGTGTAAGAATTACCGAAGTTTACCGTTAAAGTTATTGACATGTAAACAGAGTTGTTGCTGGACAAATAACAGTGTGAGTTGTGCTTTATAACAAAACAACTGGTAGTGTTTTTATAGTTTTTAACCACGTTAAGCTGATTTAGCGCAAACAGCATGCGGTTGAAGTTTGTAAGCCGATGTGCTAGTGGAGGTTTATAACCAACTTTGTCTTTTATTTGCTATATCGGTCATTTGTTGAACAACATACCTTTCCTAATACCACCTTTTCCGAAAAAATGATATAAATAAGGAAATACTTTTTCTTGGAATACACCATCTTTATTGAACGATAGCTGAGTACAATCAACCAAGTCCGTTTTTGTGATATTGGACGTGTCTTTCAATACTTTTCACAATATTATCTTCTTATGAAGAAAAACATTCTGTGATTTTATGAAAAAAACAGCGAAGTGCACTTAACATGATTTTGAGAAAATAATTTTTCTCATTTTACAAAACATGATCCTGCATTTAACTGTTTGCTACCCTTTAATGTAATCAGTGATAAGCCCCAGTGCAACTGATGTTTCTTATAACTACTATTTTGTTTTGCGCATATATTTACTTAAAGTTACTAACGAACAGAATAAGTTCAATGCATAAGACGATCCTTAGACCTTGAAACTAGTGTTTCTTGTAGATAATATTTTTTTGCTCATATTTTCTTAACGCTACTAATGAACAGAATGCAATCAGCAGAATAGGTTTAATGCACTTGATGATCCCCAGTGCAACTAGGGTTTCTTATCGCTACTATTTGTTTTGTTCTATATTTTCTTAAACCTACTGTATGGTTTACTTATAGCTAACTAGCGTGCCCGTGCAAGAACTCTCGCAAGTTAAACCCCACCCTTTCCCTATCCATTTGTCTACCTTTTCCATTAAGAAGGAAAGTTGTTAATGAAACGTGTTTATTTGTTTAAACTAGTGGTGCTATAGAATGGCACAGACTTTCCCGTATTAGTTTTCTATTTCCTTGGATCTAGACTAGCTATTCGGAATTGCCACATACTCTTGCCAGCTGCCATCTATCGCCGCCCAGTGTACATAAATTTGACATTTTCTAAATTTTTCGGTTTCCTAATGATAGAACGAAAATATTATTTTAGAATAATAAAGAACAGTAAAACTTCGTCCTAAATAGCAATTTTCTTTGAAAAATTGTAAGCCGTTTATAAGAGAATAGCGTTTAAGCGCTACTAAAAATGCAAAATTTTAAGTTTTTCACAGAAAATTTTTGAGAGTTCCAAAAACTTCTTTTGAAGTCATTTGAAGCACTCACAGATGCAATAATGTTTACATATATCTGGTAATGTGGATATTAAAGGTGTGAGAGATATTTCAAAAAATTACATTTGTACAATTTTGCAAAAATAAAACAATAACTTCCCAATCGAACAATAACCCAAATCGAACTGTACGTCATATTAAAGAGTGCAATTAGGACTATCCATTTGAAAAGTTTGAAGAAAAATTTTGCTGCTCTTTATGGGAAACTGGAGTTTGAGCGTTTCTGAAAATGCGGAATTTTGAGCTAGTTTCCACAGAAAATGGTTGAGTTCTCAAGAAACATTACTTGACATTATTTAAAGAACGTGCACTCATAAGTATAGCAATGTGAACAAATCGCACAAATGTAAATATTACCGACATGAGAAACAAGTCTAAACAATTTCAGTTTTGCAATTTTTGATAAAACCAAAAAATAGAGCAATACGGCGTTTATGCCATTTCATAGAGTATATTGGGCACTATCTCGACCAAAAATTGAAGAAAAAAATTGGAGACTTTTTTGAGAAAGTCTTCTTTTTGTATTTGTTTTAAATTGCAAATATTTCGCGCAATATTGTCTGAAAACTACTCAAATGTTTTAAACAATACATGACCTTAATGATAGAACTTACTTTCAAGAACAAATTTTATTTGGAGGAAAATATCTCACTCTTCGTATTTGTAGTTCTAGGGAAACGCCGAACAGAATTCAAAATTCTGCAAAAAATATTTTTTGCGTGTCTGACATTATATAAAGCACATGTACTTGTAAATATAATGAGAAAAAAATCGCCGCTAATGTAAATATTACTAACGTAAGAGACAAGTCAAAAAATTTCATTTTTGTAATTTTTGAAAAAAACAACAACAAACGAATAAAACTACCAAAAGTTTAAAGAAAGAATTTGGGGCCGTTTTTGAGACAATCTTGTTTTTGTAATTTTTGAAACGGCACATATTGCATGTAATATTGCCCGAAAACTACTAAAGTTTTCAAAAAATGTACAGAATCTTAATGAAAGAACTCGCTTTTGAAAACAAATTTTATTTGGAGCAAAAATCTCTATCTTCAATTTTGTAGTTGTAGGAAGACGCCGAAATTTTTTTTTTTTCAATTTTCGAAAAATCAGTTTTCAACCTGTTTTCAACATGAGACCTGTGCCATTCTCTTAAATGACCTTCAGACTATCCAACAACAAAATTTAGTCAAATTGTTGGTGCCATCTTTTTTGAAAATTGTGAAAATGTCCCAGGGGCTTCGTACAAAGTACCTCCAAAATTAAAATATCGGTTTCAAATTCAAGATGCCGTGAGATCATTCAGATCGATCGGGGATTATCCATTTTGGAGAAAATCGGCTGAGTGGTTTAGTCGCTAGCGTTGTTCACTGACAGACGAACGGACAGACATTTTGCTTTCAATTGATTTTTCGGTATCAAGGACCTACAAAGTAGGGATTCTGTCAACACCACGTGTTAGGAGACTTTTTTCTTAATTTAGCAACTGGATTTATCCACTTTTCGTTACCAGGGCCCCGTAATAAGAGTTTTTCTGTATTACAATACGTACTATTATAATGTATTGTAACCATATGTATACATATTTTCAGATATAAAATTATATCAAAAATATGTCTAAAACAAAGAAATGGACTTTCCCTTTAAAACGCCTAATTTATCCTAATAAATAATAAAAATAATCCCTCCTAATAATTCCTAATAAATCCCTAGTTGGCAAATATATAAAACCTACAAGGGAAAACTAGTCATTCAACTGGCGTGGATGAACATGAACTGGTGTTACAATGAATAAATGCTTTTTTTTATTGCCTGAGAATTGTCCAACATTTTTGATTTAGGTTTAGCATTTAAAAATTAAGAGAATCTAAATTCAACAGCAGAATCAAACAAAAATAAACTATTATCGTTCTAAACTATAGTCTTCTTCGTCTGTAAGTATATTTGATGTGTTCAAAAAAAATTTAAATACACCTACTTTATGTATTTAAATACATCTCTAAAATACATGCCCCAAAACTCAAAAATACAGTTTTTCAAATAGAAAATGTAATTAAAGTACAGATTTCAAATACAAGTACTTAAATACTGCCCAACCCTGCTTATTAAATATCGTATATTTGGTGCAAAAACTAAATATTTTTAGGCAAATACCAACATAAATTTGACCATAATAACTACTTTTCATACAGGTAAATGGTGTCCCAACAATCGTCTCCTGTATTATTTCAGTAGTATACCTTTCCGTTGCGGCTCTCACATGCAACCAATCTTTATAAATGAGGTCTCTAAAGAAAGAGAATTTCACGGAGACTTGACGAATTGCACATTGACTTTAAAAATATGAATGATTTGTTTAAAAAACGCATCTAAATATTCAACTCAAATGCAACCCGCAACACTTGTCAAAGTTTTCGTCAAATAACTCCTACACAAAGCGTTCTACGGCCTTAAAAACTAACATTTTGAGACCAAAGGCCTCAAAGAAACGCTTTTCACAACATAATCTATAAGATGAGACATTTTTCGACAATCAATTAAATTTTCGGTTTCGCGCTTCATTACTATCAAGGGTACCTCAATATTTCAGCCCTTGAAGCTGGTAGCCATTTTTGTGACGACATGCTTAGAAGGCTTAGATTCCTCAATCTTATATTTACGCTTTTTGTATTCACCGTGGTATGTGCAGTCTGATTAGGTTTATTTGCATAATCATTAATTCAAGATTTGCTCTCCAGCAACATTACAAGTACTATTTTAGTTGATTGATACCTATGAAGATTGTTTCTTATGCGTGGAGTGAAAATATTCAATTAACATTTTGCCATGGTCTGTAAGTGCTGTGTACTCAATTATGGAGTGATGTGGGTGAAGAGTGAAGAGTGAAAACTGTGTTTGTGTTTTACCTGCACCAATATTTTCGTTATCATTTGATGGAATTTTCAAGTCAGCGGGTTCAGACACGTAGCTTTCTCGAAAGTAAAAAGCTAATAACTTTGTAACTATCACGAAAAGCTAAAAGCTAACTGTCAAAGAATATTGAAAAATTACTTCAAATATCTTTAAGGAAGTGTTGTGAATTGTCCCAAGAAAACTCTCCATGATACTGAATAAATCTTTATTGACAATTTCTTTAAACATCAATTGCATTGCTTTTTATTTCATTTGATAATGTGTTAGTACATTGCAAGTTACCTTTATACATTTTTAAGCAAATACTTTATACATTTTTAAACACGTTTCGTTAACAACTTTCCTTCTTATAATGTAAATAGAAGTATAGGGATGAGTGTGGGGTTTAACATGCGAGAGTTCTAGCACGGTTACGCGGAGGTAGTAGGGGAAAACGTGTGCTACGGAACAACACAAAGAACACACTTTTTAAATTAGCTAAAGTAAAATAGCTTGAAATAAATGAAAAACAAAACTCAAAACGCGCTAGCCTACAATACCTGAATAAATTTAAAATTATGGAAAGAATAGCGCAAGTCACTCGACAACTACCAACTATCTCAGCACAAACGTACGATTTAAATGTCAGCGATATCTGGAAGTATGTACTGCAACGTCCAGCAACGTCCAGCTGCAAACTCATATTGTAAATAATATACCGTTTGACGTCTCATTATCTCTTAAGATAATGGAAACACCGTTTGAGCAACATTCCTATGTACTGAATGAAGTCTAAGCCCAATTGTTTCTAATGGTAACAAATGGTATTTAGTACACAAAGGTGAAAATATTAGTTTGATTATTTTTTGGCTCGGAATTTCTTTTCTTGAGATACGAAACAACGCAGAAAATAATCCAATGCTTTTTAGTATACAAATAATTTTTCAATTTCCGCTCCCTAGCAAGCTGGCACTCTGAACTCTCCAAAACCCCCTCTGTTCCTCTTAAGAAGTTTCACTCTAACGAAAGACGAGACAGAAGGATTACAGAAGACAAAAGGACACAAATAAGACTACCATCGCAGAGAGTCTGGCCCATCTGAGGAAATACTCTTAGGTCTGACCCTCACAGACTAGGACAACAATAAGCTGTATAAATTCTATCAACAGGAGGGCGGTCGAATTCATATAGTTTCAAACGTTGGTTGTTCTGGCCGGAAGTAGGTTCAGACGCCACGTTGGAAATTTAGTGCGTACTTTAAGGTGACGTAAGCTATAGCTAATCTGCCCGGCGCCAGGCAGGCGAAAGCATCTGCGGCGGTCTACGCGTCTCCTTGAGGCTTCCGCCTACACGTCCCGTGAAAGATAATTCAAAATGAAGTTATATTATTATTATTAACCAATATTCGGTAATGCTACAATGGGTGTGTGGTGTGTGGTGTGTGTGTGTGTGTGTGTGTGTGGTGTGTGTGTGTGTGTGTGGTGTGTGTGTGTGTGTGTGTGTGTGTGTGGTGTGTGTGTGTATGGTGTGTGTGTGTATGGTGTGTGTGTGTGTGGTGTGTGTGGGGTGTGTGTGTGTGTGTGTGTGTGGTGTGTGTGTGTGTGTGTGTGTGGGGTGTGTGTGTGTGGTGTGTGTGTGTGTGGTGTGTGTGTGTGGGTGTGGTGTGTGTGTGGGGTGTGTGTGTGTAGTGTGTGTGTGGGGTGTGTGTGTAGTGTGTGTGTGTGGGGTGTGTGTGTGTGGGATGTGTGTGTGTGGGATGTGTGTGTGTGTGGGGGGGGGTGGGATGTGTGTGTGTGGGGGGGGGTGTGGGATGTGTGTGTGTGTGGGGTGTGTGTGTGGGATGTGTGTGTGTGGGGTGTGTGTGTGGGATGTGTGTGTGGGATGTGTGTGTGGGGTGTGTGTGTGGGGTGTGTGTGTGTGTGGGGTGTGAGTGTGTGTGTGTTTGGGTGTGTGTGTGTGTGTGGGGTGTGTGTGGTGTGTGTGTGTGGGGGGGGGGGGGTGTGGGGTGTGTGTGGTGTGTGTGTGTGTGGGGTGTGTGTGTGTGGGGTGTGTGTGTGTGGGGTGTGTGTGTGGGGTGTGTGTGGGGTGTGTGTGTGTGTGTGGGGGGGGGGTGTGTGTGTGTGTGTGTGTGTGGGGGTGTGTGTGGGGTGGATGGGTGTGGGGTGTGTGTGTGGGGGGGTGGGGTGTGTGTGTGGGGTGTGTGTGTGGGGGGGGTGTGTGGTGTGGGGGGGTGTGGTGGGGGTGTGTGGTGTGGTGTGTGTGTGTGTGTGGGGTGTGTGTGTGTGGGGTGTGTGTGTGTAGGGGGTGTGGTGTGTGTGTGTGTGTAGGGGGTGTGGTGTGTGTGTGTGGTGTGTGTGTGTGGTGTGTGTGTGTGGGGGGTGGATGGGTGTGGGGTGTGTGTGTGTGTGGGGTGTGTGTGTGTGGGGTGTGTGTGGGGTGTGTGGGTGTGGGGTGTGTGTGTGGGGTGTGTGTGTGAGGTGTGGGGTGTGTGTGTGTGGGGTGTGTGTGGGGTGTGTGTGTGTGTGGGGTGTGTGTGTGTGTGGGGTGTGTGTGTGTGTGTGGGGTGTGTGTGTGTGTGTGTGTGGGGTGTGTGTGTGTGTGTGTGTGGGGTGTGTGTGTGTGGGGTGTGTGTGTGTGTGGGGTGTGTGTGTGTGTGTGGGGTGTGTGTGTGTGTGTGTGGGGTGTGTGTGTGTGTGGGGTGGGTGTGTGTGTGTGTGTGGGGTGTGTGTGTGGGGTGTGTGTGTGGGGGGTGTGTGTGTGGGTTGCGTGTGCGTGTGGGGTGCGTGGTGTGGGTGTGTGTGTGGTGTGTGTGTGTGTGTGTATAAGAGGGCCGTGTGGTGTTTGCAGTGCTGTGCGGCCGCTGAGGTGGCTCGTGAGCTGGCTGGGGGCAGCGCTGGCCGCGTCGACGGCGCTGTGGGCCCTGGTCAGGCGGCGCGCGCGGGTCGTGTACTGGGGCAGCAAGTTCCCTGGTCCTTTCGCGCTGCCCGTCATCGGCAACGCACTCGACGTCTTCTCTCAAGACTTCACAGGTGCGCATGGATTTACTGGCTAACCCTTGTTCCTCAAACCCCAAGGGGCCACGCTTGCCGCCCAAAGGGCTAGCAGGTGCCATATGACACCTGTTTCTTGGTCTGATTACCAATAACTGCGATTTCTATCCATTTCTGCAACTTATCTGAATAATATAACATTATGATCACGGCGAATACCTTTGTTCTGTGTATTTCTAGAATTGCTTCCTCTTTGGTAGCGTGCGAATTTTATTCATGGCAACGCAGTGTCATTTTTACTTTACGTAGGTATATACAGTAATATACATAGTACAGGGAAAGTTATGTAATGCTGCGTAAAAAACGTCGAATTTTCGGCAGAAAAACATTCATTGTCAGGCCCTGATCACGAAAAAGTGGCTAAAACCAGTTGTTAAATTAAGAAAAAAATCCTCTAACACATGGTGTAGCCAAAATCCCTGTTTTGTTACCCCTTGTTACCGAAAAACCAATTGAAAGCAAAACGTCTGTCCGTCCGTCCGTCGGTCCGTCCGTCCGTCCGTCCGTCCGTCCGTCCGTCCGTCCGTCCGTCCGTCCGTCTGTCTCTCCGTTTGTCCATCTGTGAACACTACTAACGCCTAAATCACTCAAAGAATTGTTTTCCAAATTGACTAAATCCCTGTCCATCTGACTCTAGTCGAAGCTTTGAGATTTTGAAAAACTTTCTTCAAAATTTGGGCGTACTTTACATGAAGCCCCCTGGGCATTTTCAACATTTTCTCAAAAATGGCTCCAGAATTTTTCTTTAAATTTCTTGTAAGAATAGAGTAAATTACACTTTTTAAGGTGGCATTGGTCCGATTTTCACGGTTAACTCGAAACTTTCGAAAATTGCTAAGGTTTGAATTTTTTCGGCTTCTTCTTACAATTACAAAATTGAAGATAGAGATTTTTGCTCCAAATAAAATATGTTCTCCAAAGTGACTTTTTTCATTAAGATCATGTACATTGTTTTGAAATTTTTAGTAGTTTCGCGCAATATTGCGTGCAATATGTGCAATTTTAAAAAATTACATAAACAAGATTTTCTCACAAACGACTCCAAATTTTTTCTTATTATTTTTTAAAGGGATAGTACTATGTACTCTGTGAGATGACATAAACACCATATCGCTCTACCCTTTTTTGTTTCAAAAATTACAAAAATATTTTTTTTACTTGTCTCTCATGTTAATATTTACACTAGCGGCGATTTGTTCACATTATTATATTTATGAGTATATGTGCTTCAAGTAATGTTAAGTAATGTTGGTCGAAAACTACCGTTTTCTGTGAAAACTAGCTCAAAATTCTGCATTGTTAGAATCTGTCAAACGTAATTTTCTCAAAAAGGCTCCAAATGTTTTCTTCAAACTTTTCTAACGGATTGTGCTAATTGCACTCTTCAATATGACTAAAGTTGATTTGGAGTATTTTTAGTTTTTTTTTCAAAAATTACACAATTGTAATTTATTTGAAAGATCTCTCACTCCGTTACATGTTCCATTATATGCTCCGTTATATCCAACATTATCAGCGATTTGTAAACATTATTCTATTTGTGTGTTAGTGCTTTAAATGACTTCAAATGAAGTTTTTCGAAAAATCAAAATATTCCTGTAAAAAGAGTCAGTGAAAAATGTACATGACCTTAATAAAAGAACTCACTACGGCGCACAAATTTTGTTTGAAGGAAAATCCTTTGTCTTTAATTTTGTAGTTATAGGAGGAGGCCGAAGAAAATTCAAAATTTTGCAATTTTCGAAAATTCGGAGTTAATCGTGAAAATTGGACATACGCCATCTTAATAAGTGTATTTTACTCTGTTCTTACAAGAAATTTAAAGAAAAAAATTTGATGCCTGTTAGCACATTTTGCTCGGCGCGGACAAGTTCCTGCGACTTCCGACCACCTGGGCACTCTTTGGGGTACTTCCCGCTAAATTATGGGAGTTCCATGCTAGACCAGGGTGTCATGGGGGCGCCAATTCCAAAATTCGCGCGTCCCACATAAAAAAAAAATTAATCGATCATCAATCAATCAATCAATGAAATGGAATGAAGACATTAATTAAATCATTGTTTCCCCGCGCCTTGATGCATGTGACAGTTCTTCCGCCGCCCTGCCAGGTTGCAATCAGCTACCCTCGCCGCCGACACCGGTGACGTCACTACATCACCACCGTCACCGCCGCCACCAACACCATCGCGCCGTCGCGCCAGTATCTCTCCCCCCGCCTACGTCCGCCCCCCGCCGCCAGCTAGCCGGCTGCCCGCCCCTCTGCGCCCTGCCCGGGGTCGGAACCCGGGGCAGCGCCAGAACACGCGCGGACAGCGGGCGACACAGCTGGTGGAGTGTGGGCCAAGCGGAAGGAGCTATGGTGGACCGGGAGCATGAAGCATCCACGGCGGTGAAGGGCATTTTTCACGCTTTCTGCATTTGAGACCCTCTACTAGACAGCGGTGTGATTTGTAGGAGCGGTGGTGCTGTGACAGTGGTGTGGTTCGACAACCCAGCCATGTGTGCCTCGTAACCTTTCAATGTTACATTCATTTGGTTTTTGCTTGCTGTGTTAGTCAGGTAGCATCGCTTGGTCAGTGTGTGCCTTTAATTTTGTTTCGCAACACTGCAAGAGTTTTGTGAAATTGTAAAAGTTTTTTTGTATTCTTTGACAATGCCGTTTTTGAGAAAAATTTGATAATGCCTGGGGAGCTTCATATAAAGTACCCCTAAATTTTATAGAATATTTTTCAAAATCTCAAAGCTTCGACTCGGGCCAGATCGACAGGGGTTTCTTCAATTTTGAAAAAGTCCTACTTATGGTTTAGGCGCTAGTGGTGTTCACACACGGTCGGTCGGTCTCGATCGGACGGACGGACGGACGGACGGACGGACGGACGTTTTACTTTGTTGTTTTTTCGATATCAAGGAACCACAAAACAGGGATTCTGGCTACACTACGTGTTAGGGAATTTTTTCTAAATTTAGCAACTGGTTTTATCCACTTTTTAGTTACCAGAGCCCACCAATGATTTTTGCTGCCGAAAATTCGATGTTTTTTCGGGCAGCATTACGCACCTTTCCCTATACTATGTTTATTACTCCGTTAATACATATGTATAAGGAAAAGTAAAAATTGCGTTTATTTCACGCCAAATTATAATGAATTTTTAAAATGAAATAATTTCTGGAATCAAATTTATACAAACTTTAATTTATTTAACCAATTATTTTACATTGCATTTAATTTAAAATTTGAATGTTGAAATTGCCTATACTTGTGGTTTTGAATTGCATTTGCATAAGCACGAATTTTTGCAAACCTGCAAAATTTTATAAATTCTTAACTACATAACCAACGATTTAAAACCACAGGTACGGGTGTGAAAAAGGTAAGCTTACAAGCAAACAAGGATTGATGCAAATTTTTTCCCTTTCTGGTATAAACATTTATGTAGGAACTCCAGCTCCAAATTGTGGGTGTGTGGAACTCTCCAAAGTTCTAGAGTCAACCACGAACTGCAAACATTTTGTGGTTCAGGACACTACATGGACCACAAAAATAGTTGGGCCAAATTTTACTATTGATTCTGGTTGAGAGAACCGTATTTTAATGTGCGGCAAGCATTCCTTTTTCAAGTGAAACATTAACATTTAAAGTAACAAACATTCTTTCAGTTGAAAATACATTTATAAAAACACTTTTTAAAATTAATTGTTGAAGGAACTTCTTTATTTTCATTCAAAATCATGTTGGATTCTGAAACAATGTGTTTGATGATGAATGTGTCTGTCTTTTGTATCTAATGCATCTGTATATTTATCATTACCGAATGGTGTTGATAAAATATATCTAAAGTACATTCTTTGACAAAGGACTTTAAATCCATTTCAATTTTCCGCAACGGTTCTCCAAGACTATGTAAGAGCGGAAACTTCTCCTTGATGCATAAATTAAGAAGTTTGTAAATTCCGAAGTTTGACGTACTGGAATGTCAACAAAAAATATTCTGGAATCTTACATCGGAGGACATTCCGAACATAGTAATAAACACTATTGGTTTTAATTTCACGAATGTAATAGTCACTTTAATCATGCAAAAACTATCCATTCTTTCAGATTTCACAAGAGAGAATAGCTGACATTAAGTAACAAGCAGGTGGCGCAGCGCACAAAGCAAAGGCTAAAGAAAATAAATTGCCGAAAAAAACTCTGATGACTCAGATTTCAGCGAGTTCAAAAAACTGGCAATTTCAATTCTGATCTTTGCCGGGCATTGATTTCAGCCAATATTCCATGGAACACACCGCAAAATTAGATTTTCCGTACATTTTTCCGCACAAAGGAAAAGTATTGCCAAAATCCCATCCCATCCGAATCCACATTCAGGAAAACAACATTAGACAGTGAGTACGAGAAAACGCTTGCTGATATTAGGGAAGACATGGGAGATTCCTGTATTTGGATAGGAGTTGACGAGACAACAGATGCTCTCAACAGATATATTGCAAACATAGGTGTTGGTAAATTAGATGAAAATGCGCCTTCACCTCCACATCTTGTAGTAACCAGAGAGCTCCGCAAAGTTAGTCCGTTGCCTTCATCGTGAAAAAAAGCTTACAGTTACTATTTCCTGGAGGTGTTGAAGAAATTAAGGTTCGTCTTCTCTGCACAGACGCTGCTTCCTATACGATCCTTCCTACACTCAGCCTCATCTCTTTTGAAAACCCTCTATCCTAGCTTGATACACGTTACCTGTTTAGCCCATGCCTTACACCGGATCTTAGGAACTATAAGGAATGTATTTACGCAAGTCAACACTCTGATCTCCGATATGAAGAAAATTTTGTGCAAAGCTCCATCTCGCATTGCATATTTCAGAGAAAAACTTGCAGACACCCCTCTTCCTCCTTAACTTATTCTAACCCGCCGGGGCACCTGGATTCAGACAGCTCTGTATTATGCAGAACACTGGAATAATATCGCATCTATGGTGGAAGACCTAACTGGTGAGAGTACAACCTGTCATGTCTGTGAAGCAACTCATGAAAAGTCCGACTTTAAAACGAGATCTTGTGTACATCAAGACAAATTTTTCATTCTGGACCTCAACAATAGCAAAGTTGGGACGGAAAACCTTTGTCAGATCAAATGTCAGTGGTGCAAGACACAGAGTTGAACATTAGTGGTGCTAAGGGAGCCGTTGGGGACAAAGTAAAATTCAAATGGAAGAGTGTATTAAAAAATAAACCTGGATTTGATGTAATGAGACGTGTGGTACGAGTTTTGGTAGGGGAGGGTGGGGAAGTTCCAGAAGTGGGCATGAGATATATGAATAAATTTAGGACATGTTAGGCGAAACGTCGGCCTCTCTGCCAACGACGCGGCGTCACCCGGACAGCCGAGAAGAAATGAACTCGAGCCGCGGAAGCTTGCGTGTATAAAAGCGGATGAGGCTTTATTGAACAGAATCGCTGAGTTAGAAGGTCGCGTGCAGGCGGCGCAGCGGACGGGTATGTCAGGTGTGGTGATGGGCCACGCGACGCTACCCAATTACCTCAGGTTTCATGGGGAGAGTAAAGAGCAGCCCTACTCATTCTTCACTGCACTCGAGAACTATTTTCTAGTGAATGGGATTCCCGAGGCGATGAAGCTACGTTTTGTGGAAGAGGCGCTTAGCTCGAAGGCGCAGTATTGGTGGCAGGCTCTTACGCCCACGCCTCGATCATATGGAGAATGGAAGTCCAAGTTTTTAGACCGGTATTGGAACCAGCACCATAGGTTCGAATTAAAATACCGCTTAATGTCAGAAAGGTACAAGAAGGGGGGCACAGAAAGCATGTGTGATTTCGTGACTCGAAAAGTAAGCGCTTTTAAAGTGTGTAGTGAAGACTTTAATCCCGCTGAAGTGATCCGCATTTTGATTAGACAAATGCCAAACCAGATACGAAACCTGTTGTGGAACAACATGCCGGAAACTATCGACGACTTGATCGAACGCGTCAGTCGCTTCGATCAGATTAATGATGGGAATGAGCAGGACGGTGGTGAGCACAGACCGCAGAACCAAGGGGCTGGCGGTTATAACAAGTTTTCAACGAAACCGAAGTCGGAGAATCTATGCGCGATGGGGTGCGCACAGGCGATAGGACCGTCAAGACAGAGAAGCCGCAGGGTGGGCAACCTCAGCAGCCGAAACCGAAGCAAAGCAATGCTGAACATTCGGAACGGAACGGCCTCACCATGAGGCGAAGCCATCGAATTTGGGAGAAGAGATTGGGTCACTTCCTTGGTCGTACGAACGACGCCAGGAAAACTGATCACGTTTAAGTCTGAAAGAGGCGGCGGAGGCTTAAACGAATGTACAGAGGGAGTAGTTACGGTGATTAGCGACGGCAATAGTTATGGTGTCAGGCGAGGACTTGTTGCGCGAAGAAGAGAACAACGAGGGCGCGAAACCCAGCAAGTGTTTGGTTTTGAGAGGCACCTGTTACGGTAGGGAGGTAGAGGCATTGATTGACACGGGAAGTAGTATCAGCGCGGTATCGGAGGAATTTTGTGAGAAAATTAGACGAGATGGCAGGAGCTAGTTGAGCTACCGACGAGGAAGCTGAGGGTTGTGATGGCGAACCAGAAAGCGGCGTGTACCACCGGAAAGCAGATATGGGTGGAACTCTGCGTGGGAGGAATGACCGTGGAAGGGGCAAGCGATAGTCGTCCGTGGACTTGTGCGTGACGTGATCATTGGGATGGACCGCACTGAGGGCTTACCAAGCCGTTGTCGACGTAGGTACTGGGAAAGTGACGCTACGATCACAAGGTTGTATTGGGGGTGGCTCAGTGGTCGCTGAACATGATACGGCGGCAATAGGCGGAGACGAAGTGTTGACCCACATGGAAGAGGTTCTCCAGAACGTGGACGCGGCCGTGGAAGGTGTCGTCGCCCAAGAGGACTGTCCAGAGAAGGTGCGCCAACTGCTGTTGACATACGTCGAAATATTTCAAGAATCGCTGGAGCCGGTGAAGGGCTAATAGATTCGCCTTGGAAGTGAAAGATGATACCCCGTTTTCAACGAAGCAATACCCCGTACCCCAAGCGTACAGGATGCAGGTGCGAGAAATTGATTAGAGAAATGGAAGAAAAGGGAGTTATCAAGAGGTCAATAACTCCATACGTGAGTCCGCTAGTTGTGGGTATTAAGAAGAACGGGAAAGTAAGCATTTGCCTGGATGCTCGAAAACAGAAAGCCGTAAACATTCCCCAGTACGAAGCGCCACCTCTTACCAAATTGTATACAAGCAGCTGGAAAAGGCGTCGAATCAAAAGAAGGCCCAAAGAAATTTCTGTCGGGGGGCGTACCGCGTGGGCGACCAAGTACTATTAAGATCGCCGCACTCGTCGTCGTCCGAGCAGAAATTGTTTCGAAAAATTTTTTCCGCTTTTTGAAGGCCCGTATGTAGTTACGGAAGTGTTAGATAACAACACGTTGTCATTAGCAGAGGGAGGCCGAAAGATCGGTACTTATAACAAGACATAACGTCAAGTTATATAGAGAAATGACGTAGGAAATGAAAAGGGCAAGGATAGAATACAGAACAATAAGTCAGGAATAGACAGGTGTAACGTTATGTTGACAGGTGTAGATTGAGTACAACGCGATAGACAAAGGGGAAGCAGTAGGTGTCATTGATAGGTGATGAGTTGCTTGGCTTGTTAGTTTTTAATTGTACATATTTAGTTATAAGGGTAATGATAGATTATAAGCAAGAAAGCAAGATTGTTTAGAATAAGTTGCTTTTTTGTGTGTGTTTTGTTGTCGCGGACGACCATACAGTGTCGCAGGTAATGACAAAAGAAGTGTAGTGCGTTGGACGTGCGTAAGTGCGACAATAAGGTTAGTGTAGTGATAACAAGAGTATGTGGAAGCAGGTGTTCAAGCGAGAACGGTAATGTTTTGAAGTGCAGTGCACCGGCTCGTGTTTACTACCACAAGGCGTAGTTGCCAGTACCGAGGCAACAATGACTAGACTGGGAATCGAACCTGGGTGTTACGCCGGCTTCATCGTGACGGTGTCAGCGAGTGAGCGTCGTCTAGTCGGGGGAGATGTAATGGTTTCATTTATGATACATTCCCCAAAAACAATTGTGGACAAGGAATAAATATTTATTAAACTATAGTCAATAAAAACAACGTGTACATGAATCGATACTAGCGAGACAGAAGAACAGCGTGCCGCGGAAAGTATATTTCGACAGTTTTGGAAAACACAATGGATTCGGTAGTTTTGGAAAGAAATCTGACCGTACAGTTAGCTGGAAAATAAATAAACAACATTGTGGTCTTTGTTTGAACACGATCGGACGACGGGTTCATTAAAATTAGAATATAAAATTTTAGAGAAAAAGCCCCAGTGACGTGTCAGATATAATAACTTAAATATCAAAATTTTATGAAGAATTTTAATTAGGCAACGAGAGGCGTGTGAATCGTCGTTGTATAAATTTAATGAAAAAATTATAGCTGATCCAAAGGGTTTATAGAACATTGAATTTCTGAAATAAAGAAATATTACGAATTAATAATACCAAAAACAAGCGACGAATTGGTGTGTATGTCGACGGAGAAATTTCGCATTTTTCGACGTAAAAAAGATCGAAAATATCTGTTTGGGCACAGAAAAACCTTAACATTGGGAAAATGGCGTTAGTAAATAAACGCACAGCATGTCAAAATAATTGATATGGACATATTAGAAAAATTAGAAAACAACAATGAAAAGGCAAGAATGGAGTTCGCCGGCATTTTTTCTCTTGCGAGGTAACCTGTTAAATCGACATGATTTTAAGAGGAGTTCTGCCTAGTCAGTGGTGATAGAAACATCGTGTCACGTTGGACGAACTCGAGAATTTTTAAAGATTTGGACTTAGACATTTTGGCGGCGAATCGGTACCGTGCAATGGACATGTGAACGGATAGCGCGAACATCTATTGATGCAGTGAGCGTATTGGAAGAGAGAAGAAGTTGTTATTTATTTTGTGACTTTGTGCTTCGACGTGATCGGGCAATTTCTGGAATTCCCGGGGAATTTTTTGAAGAAAACCAGCATACGCAAGATTGGGAGCGTGCGAGTACGTCGGCGCGTGTACGTGGGCACGCGCAGGACGACCGAACTGGCGACGGCGCTGTCTCGACGAACGCACAACAGGAAAGTGTCGCAATCGCGGCGTAATTATTAAATCAGATATTCGTTTTGCGCACATTCAAGTAAATTAAATAAACTCCGACAAGATCGGTGGAAATATCGAAATTTAAAAAAACAGAACGCACGCAATTGTTGTTAACTAGCAATGTAAAATTTAGTCTTGTTTTTTCATTTTTTTTTTTCATTGTTACATTTGCAAATACGTACGTACGAGGAAAATTTGTTAATGACATTGTTTTTTTGTTTTTTTGGGTAAAAGGAATTCCTGAATATACAGTAATTTGGAATCAGCTGATTAATATTAATTTCATGTAAGGGTATTTGAGCTATAACACTGTTGCCAAGCTCGAGTGAATTTATATTTCACGCATTGTTACATTGTTGTTGAGAGAATAACAAGAGAGAAAAGGATTAAAGTTCTTTCTTTCCTTTTTTTGAAAAATAATGTGTTTCTCATTTCAGTATTTAGCAGTCCTGTGTACGTTGCAATATTGAACGCTGTTTACAGGTATTTCCCCGTACGGGGCCGACCACGACCTACGATTCGACATAAATTTATGCAACGTCGTCATATAATAATAATATTGATTAATTGAAAAGAGGAGGGTATAGTAATATATTCGGTTGCATTGGATATTAAAAAGGAGAATAAACGTTGCATTGGCGCAATAACTGAGGCAAGTAGGAAGGACGGTTGCATTTA
>JAHLJT010002406.1:41445526-41631810 GCA_031308135.1 Acheta domesticus | reverse complement strand
CCAGTTGAAAATTTCGAGAAAACCTTAAGTATGTATTGTGCTGATAATTATGACAGTGAATAAAGAATAAGCTTGCAGTCACTCTCATAAATTTAAAAACACTTGCCTTTCCTGAATAATAAAGAGTACCTTTAATCATTTGTGATCAGTTTTAGATGCCAAAAACTAACTTAATTTCTAATGTTTTTAAATACATACTTTAATCATTTTGTAACCTATTTTAAGTGCTTAAAACTCACTTTTCATGCCTACAAATACCTAATTTCCTAATTTTGTTACCTATTTCAGGTGCCCAAATCATCCTTTTTTTGTGCATAATCATTACATTTTCTCTAAACTTCGTATGTAGTACCGAGAAAGTAAAAATTTGCATTTTTATTTCAGGCTGAGAGAGAGAATACAGAACTAACAGCCATTAGCATTGCATTAGCCAAAGGATTCCATTTTAGAGCTCAAAATGTCAGAGAGGCTGGAAAATTAATTATTTCCGGGTTAGGCCTACCTTTTATTATTAAATTAAATTAAATTCAACTTGCAATCGTGATTTGTTTGTTGGAATCTGTGTTCTCTTCTCTTCATAGAATTTATTTGGTACATTATGTGAACTTTTTTTTAAGTTGTCCACACGCTGGTAACGAATTTGGTGGACAAGTTTCAACCTGTTGGCCGCTTCTACATGGGACCTCTTTTGTGTGTTGTTTCAACGTGGCCACAAGATAATGAGGTAATTGTACTGTAATGGTTTCATTTATGATACATTTCCCAAAAACTGCCAAGTTCATGGAGCCAAGCTTGGCGATGATTTTAGAATTCTTACAGCAAAGTAATACTATGCTGCGAAACAAGATAGAGGAAAACAGCGTTAATTTGCAGAGCAAATTAGAACTGAATAGCGCGGCTTTGCAGAAATTAGAACAGAATAGCGCGAATTTACAGAGCAAATTAGAACAGAATAGCGCGAACTTACAAAACAAATTAGAACAGAACAGCGCGGCGTTAAAGAACAAATTAGAATAGAACAGCGTGGCGTTGCAGAATAAAATAGAACAGAACAGCGCAGCTTTGCAAAACAGAATGGCGGAAAGCAATGCCGAATTACGTTGCAGCTTGACAGGGAAACTGGATAAGATAGAGGGCGAGCTACGCGACGCTGTGACCAGCATAAGGGAGGGGGTCGAGGCATTCAAAGCTGAAACCCTGGAGCGGTTTAAGAAGGCTGAGGGCGAGACCCGTATTTTGGAAGAGAAAATGGAAACTCGCTTCGCCGTTCAGGACGTTATAAACCAGCAATTAGGCGCCGACGTCGGAGAAGTCAGGTCGTCGGTTTCAACATTGCGTCAGGCCGCACAACAGCAGCGCGAGCAGCTAGACAGTATTAGTCACGACGTTCAAGGCGTGAAGGAGACATCTCTGCGGCAAGACGTGCGTATAGAGAAGATCGAAAGCTCAGTCAGCGGCATTACTACAAATATTAGGTCGACCGTACTGACGGAAATCGATCAATTAAAAGTACATGAAACCGGGAAATTCAGAGAAGCGGATGAGGGACTGTCACGGGGCTGTTCGCCGCCGTCCGACAACGGGGACGACTGGCGCGGGGCCCGGGTTGGCCCATCCGCCAGCCAATCGGAGGGACCTCTCCGCCAATCACGGCGCACCTGCCCCACCCGAGCGCCCAGTCAGAACAATATATAATACTGGACGCACATAATGTCGTGTCACTGCCCTGAGGAAGCCTACGACATGTTAGGCGAAACGTCGGCCTCTCTGCCAACGACGCGGCGTCACCCGGACAGCCGAGAAGAAATGAACTCGAGCCGCGGAAGCTTGCGTGTATAAAAGCGGATGAGGCTTTATTGAACAGAATCGCTGAGTTAGAAGGTCGCGTGCAGGCGGCGCAGCGGACGTGTATGTCAGGTGTGGTGATGGGCCACGCAACATTACCCAATTACCTCAGGTTTCATGGGGAGAGTAAAGAGCAGCCCTACTCATTCTTGACTGCACTCGAGAACTATTTTCTAGTGAATGGGATTCCCGAGGCGATGAAGCTACGTTTTGTGGAAGAGGCGCTTAGCTCGAAGGCGCAGTATTGGTGGCAGGCTCTTACGCCCACGCCTCGATCATATGGAGAATGGAAGTCCAAGTTTTTAGACCGGTATTGGAACCAGCACCATAGGTTCGAATTAAAATACCGCTTAATGTCAGAAAGGTACAAGAAGGGGGGCACAGAAAGCATGTGTGATTTCGTGACTCGAAAAGTAAGCGCTTTTAAAGTGTGTAGTGAAGACTTTAATCCCGCTGAAGTGATCCGCATTTTGATTAGACAAATGCCAAACCAGATACGAAACCTGTTGTGGAACAACATGCCGGAAACTATCGACGACTTGATCGAACGCGTCAGTCGCTTCGATCAGATTAATGATGGGAATGAGCAGGACGGTGGTGAGCACAGACCGCAGAACCAAGGGGCTGGCGGTTATAACAAGTTTTCAACGAAACCGAAGTCGGAGAATCTATGCGCGATGGGGTGCGCACAGGCGATAGGACCGTCAAGACAGAGAAGCCGCAGGGTGGGCAACCTCAGCAGCCGAAACCGAAGCAAAGCAATGCTGAACATTCGGAACGGAACGGCCTCACCATGAGGCGAAGCCATCGAATTTGGGAGAAGAGATTGGGTCACTTCCTTGGTCGTACGAACGACGCCAGGAAAACTGATCACGTTTAAGTCTGAAAGAGGCGGCGGAGGCTTAAACGAATGTACAGAGGGAGTAGTTACGGTGATAGCGACGGCAATAGTTATGGTGTCAGGCGAGGACTTGTTGCGCGAAGAAGAGAACAACGAGGGCGCGAAACCCAGCAAGTGTTTGGTTTTGAGAGGCACCTGTTACGGTAGGGAGGTAGAGGCATTGATTGACACGGGAAGTAGTATCAGCGCGGTATCGGAGGAATTTTGTGAGAAAATTAGACGAGATGGGCAGGAGCTAGTTGAGCTACCGACGAGGAAGCTGAGGGTTGTGATGGCGAACCAGAAAGCGGCGTGTACCACCGGAAAGCAGATATGGGTGGAACTCTGCGTGGGAGGAATGACCGTGGAAGGGGCAGCGATAGTCGTCCGTGGACTTGTGCGTGACGTGATCATTGGGATGGACGCACTGAGGGCTTACCAAGCCGTTGTCGACGTAGGTACTGGGAAAGTGACGCTACGATCACAAGGTTGTATTGGGGGTGGCTCAGTGGTCGCTGAACATGATACGGCGGCAATAGGCGGAGACGAAGTGTTGACCCACATGGAAGAGGTTCTCCAGAACGTGGACGCGGCCGTGGAAGGTGTCGTCGCCCAAGAGGACTGTCCAGAGAAGGTGCGCCAACTGCTGTTGACATACGTCGAAATATTTCAAGAATCGCTGGAGCCGGTGAAGGGCTATAGATTCGCCTTGGAAGTGAAAGATGATACCCCGTTTTCAACGAAGCAATACCCCGTACCCCAAGCGTACAGGATGCAGGTGCGAGAATTGATTAGAGAAATGGAAGAAAAGGGAGTTATCAAGAGGTCAATAACTCCATACGTGAGTCCGCTAGTTGTGGGTATTAAGAAGAACGGGAAAGTAAGCATTTGCCTGGATGCTCGAAAACAGAAAGCCGTAAACATTCCCCAGTACGAAGCGCCACCTCTTACCAAATTGTATACAAGCAGCTGGAAAAGGCGTCGAATCAAAAGAAGGCCCAAAGGAAATTTCTGTCGGGGGGCGTACCGCGTGGGCGACCAAGTACTATTAAGATCGCCGCACTCGTCGTCGTCCGAGCAGAAATTGTTTCGAAAATTTTTTCCGCTTTTTGAAGGCCCGTATGTAGTTACGGAAGTGTTAGATAACAACACGTTGTCATTAGCAGAGGGAGGCCGAAAGATCGGTACTTATAACAAGACAAACGTCAAGTTATATAGAGAAATGACGTAGGAAATGAAAAGGGCAAGGATAGAATACAGAACAATAAGTCAGGAATAGACAGGTGTAACGTTATGTTGACAGGTGTAGATTGAGTACACGCGATAGACAAAGGGGAAGCAGTAGGTGTCATTGATAGGTGATGAGTTGCTTGGCTTGTTATGTTTTAATTGTACATATTTAGTTATAAGGGTAATGATAGATTATAAGCAAGAAAGCAAGATTGTTTAGAATAAGTTGCTTTTTTGTGTGTGTTTTTGTTGTCGCGGACGACCATACAGTGTCGCAGGTATGACAAAAGAAGTGTAGTGCGTTGGACGTGCGTAAGTGCGACAATAAGGTTAGTGTAGTGATAACAAGAGGTATTGTGAAGCAGGGGTTCAAGCGAGTACGGTAATGTTTTGAAGTGCAATGCACCGGCTCGTGTTTACTAACACAAGGCGTAGTTGCCAGTACCGAGCAACAATGACTAGACTGGGAATCGAACCTAGGGTGTTACGCCGGCTCATCGTGATGGTGTCAGCGAGTGAGCGTCGTCTAGTCGGGGGGAGATGTAATGGTTTCATTTATGATACATTCCCCAAAAACAATTGTGGACAAGGAATAAATATTTATTAAACTATAGTCAATAAAAACAACGTGTACATGAATCGATACTAGCGAGACAGAAGAACAGCGTACCGCGGAAAGTATATTTCGACAGTTTTGGAAAACACAATGGATTCGGTAGTTTTGGAAAGAAATATGACCGTACAGTTAGCTGGAAAATAAATAAACAAATATTGTGGTCTATTGTGGTCTGACACGATCGGACGACGGGTTCATTTAAAATTAGAATATAAAATTTTAGAGAAAAAGCCCCAGTGACGTGTCAGATATAATAACTTAAAATATCAAAATTTTATGAAGAAATTTTAATTAGGCAACGAGAGGCGTGTGAATCGTCGTTGTATAAATTTAATGAAAAATTATAGCTGATCCAAAGGGTTTATAGAACACTGAATTTCTGAAATAAAGAAATATTACGAATTAATAATACCAAAAACATGCGACGAATTGGTGTGTAATGTCGACGGAGAAATTTCGCATTTTCGACGTAAAAAAGATCGAAAATATCTGTTTGGGCAAGAAAACCTTAACATTGGGAAAAGGCGTTAGTAAATAAACGCACAAGCATGTCAAAATAATTGATATTGGACATATTAGAAAAATTAAGAAAACAACAATGAAAAGGCAAGAATGGAGTTCGCCGGCATTTTTTCTCTTGCGAGGTAACCTGTTAAATCGACATGATTTTAAGAGGAGTTCTGCCTAGTCAGTGGTGATAGAAACATCGTGTCCACGTTGGACGAACTCGAGAATTTTTAAAAGATTTGGACTTAGACATTTTGGCGGCGAATCGGTACCGTGCAATGGACATGTGAACGGATAGCGCGAACATCTATTGATGCAGTGAGCGTATTGGAAGAGAGAAGAAGTTGTTTATTTATTTTTGTGACTTTGTGCGTCGACGTGATCGGGCAATTTCTGGAATTCCCTGGGAATTTTTTGAAGAAAACCAGCATACGCAAGATTGGAGCGTGCGAGTACGTCGGCGCGTGCCCGTGGGCACGCGCAGGACGACCGAACTGGCGACGGTGCTGTCTCGACGAACGCAACAACAGGAAAGTGTCGCATTCGCGGCGTAATTATTAAATCAGATATTCGTTTTGCGCACATTCTAGTAAATTAAATAAACTCCGACAAGATCGGTGGAAATCTCGAAATTTAAAAAAAACAGAACGCACGCAATTGTTGTCAACTAGCAATGTAAAATTTAGTCTTGTTTTTTCATTTTTTTTCATTGTTACATTTGCAAATACGTACGTACGAGGAAAATTTGTTAATGACATTGTTTTTTTGTTTTTTTTTGGGGGGTAAAAGGAATTCCTGAATATACAGTAATTTCGAATCAGCTGATTCATATTAATTTCATGTAAGGGTATTTGAGCTATAACACTGTTGCCAAGCTCGAGTGAATTTTTATTTCACGCATTGTTACATTGTTGTTGAGAGAATAACAAGAGAGAAAAGGATTAAAGTTCTTTCTTTCCTTTTTTTGAAAAATAATGTGTTCTCATTTCAGTATTTAGCAGTCCTGTGTACGTTGCTATATTGAACGCTGTTTACAGGTATTTCCCGTACGGGGCCGACCACGACCTACGATTCGACATAAATTTATGCAACGTCGTCATATAATAATAATATTGATTAATTGAAAAGAGGAGGGGTATAATAATATATTCGGTTGCATTGGATATTAAAAAGGAGAATACGGTTGCATTGGCGCAATAACGTGAGGGCAAGTAGGAAGGACGGTTGTATTACTAATAAACTATTAAGTTGAGTGTAATAGAATAGAATTGAATTGAATAGAATAGAGGTATTTTAATGTACCCTGACCCAGTGATATTGAGGTGAGATCACTGGCTTCCTCCAATACTAAAAATTAAAATCAAAACGAAGCTTCAGATTGTATAACAGTGCCCCTCTCTGTCCACCTCATGACAATGAAGTGCCACTAGTAAAAGTTGGAGTATACTGCCAAGTTCATGGATTCAAACACACATGGGGGCTTTGGGTTATTAATACTGGAGAATGGAAATTTTTTAAATTGAAAAATTAAACTTTGCTGACTGTATTTTTTCATTTTTACCTTTCAATTTTCAGTTCTTAAACAGATTAAAAAAGAAAACAAAAGAACATAAAAGTGCACATCAATATAGCATTTATCAAAAACAATTTCTTTTCATTTACATAAAAAAAATTACTTTAATTAATAAGAAAAACGATCACCAAACCAAGAAAAACTGTTCAGGATTGGGAGAAACCATAATCATGCAGGATAAACATCCTACGTTATTAATGTCATATGTTGCCCCAGAGCCTCCATTGTCTCTTATTATGACTCTTGAGACCAATGTGTACATACATTTTTATTTGTACATTGTTTAATTGTATTTAGGAAAATTAACAATTTATGAATATTCAATATTTACTAGTAGCTAGAACAAAAATTTTGTAACTTATAGATATAAGGTTTATTCTACAATTGGGCTGATGTTGCCCAGTGACAGAATACAGAAACATAAAAGTACATTTACAATTACAAACACAATTAACAATAAAAACAATATATAAAAAATCAATATAAAAAACAAATTATCTTCGTCATTACCTACAACATGCAAATGCTTTTACATACATATACAACAAATGAAACTACATATATACTAACATTTAAGTAATAACTTGCTTACATATTACACCAACATTCATACATACAAACATACATGCTTACATACATATCATACAAAGACATAGGAACACTTGCATACACACCATCCTGCACATATTCATTCACAATCGTATTCAGACAAATATGGATAAACATTTTTACCTACAACCTAATAATATACAATACTTATAATAATTTTTACATTTCTAACACGTAAAACATTCGTTAACATAAATCAATAAATACCAACTTTGTCAGAATAGCCTATAAAAGACGCTTTAGATTAGCACTTTAGATTATGTTCTACCTAATTTAAAAAAATATTCACCCAATTTCATTCTGAAATGAAAGAGCAAATATTTTAACATAACTTTTTATAAAGAATCTTTTCATTAAATAGAAATTGAAAATATAGAAATAAAATATGTCACATAACCTGTCATAATATAGGCCTAATTATGTTTCAATATATGTACTGAATAATAACTAGTAATTGCCAAGTAATCAAATGACTAATATTTATAAACAAAATGTGTGCAGATTCTTCTTCTGTCCCATACATCACATACAGTTTTTACTATTCTTTGAAAAAATAAATCAGTTAATAATGAGACCATTGGTCTGATTTGTATATATTGTTTCTTCAAGTACTAGTATTTGAACTACATGAATTCACAATGTAACCTTTTTAATTTGCTTTCTAAATTTCAGGGGTTTCTTTCTGGATACAAGTATTTATCCAAGAGCTTCTTCTACAACAAACTTCTAGAGTCATGGCTGGGAACAGGACTACTTCTTTCCTCTGGCAAGTAACACACAGCACAAGAAATTTTCATCTTTCACAATATTGTGAAATATTTATCTTATTAGTTATATTCAAAATGCAATTTTAATTAAAATGAGATTTTTAAATTTATGTAAGTGTACCAAATCTGTTAAATGTAATAGTGAGCATGCAAGTTTCATGTCATTCGTTATTTACTGCATACCAACCCAGGTGAATTTCATGTAAATCACCTGCTATACTTATGTTGATGAGAGATTGATAATTTTTCCTGAAAAATATGGCCTCTAAGCTTATCTTTGCAGAACACCTATAAAAGTAGTTGTTTACCATTTTCCCTCTTCTGTAAATATTATTTTTCTTTAAATCTAAGGCATGGTCTAAAAATAAGGGAACCTACAGATTTTATCGCAAATGAAGAAAAGTAAGGTAATAGTTTTACATAAAATTATGTACTGTCCAACTCAGTGACCAAAATATTTCATTAAATTTTTGGGGGGCATTGAAAAATATTGTATACATTGAAAAGAAACTCTTCAGGCAGATAACAAGAGATCAGAATTAAATATTCTGATCTAAAGTGATCAAATTTGACCTCTTACAGCAGAGCTAATAAGCAAAGAAACTGAAAGGATAGCTACATTGCAAGGAGGAGTCAAAACATTTCCTCAATTTATTTGTGTACAGTGAAAAATAAAACTCTTCATACCAAGAGATCTGTATATGTGTTGTTCTAAAGTGAAATACAGGTCTGTCCACCTACAGCAGATATAAGTGAACACCAAACACCAAATAGTTAACTGCAGTACTAGAAAGGAGGCAGGAAGAGTACTGGTTTAAATGTATTTGCAATTCAGAAGAGTAAAATAAGATCTTATTCAAGAATGTGGAAGTTACACAAGGCTGGAAGCCACAATTGCTAATTTTTGCCCATAAATAATATCTCGTTACCCAGTATTTATCTTATTATATATGCTACCAATGCCAAATTCAGGGGGCTTGGGGACCAAGAGCACCCCAAAAATGCCTGGTTTTTGTTTGTTACTTTCTTTTATTTGGCAGAAAATTGTTTTACATATTTATTTATATTAGAAGTATGTAATTAAAAAAAATTGTACAGTATCATATACACCCTACAAAAATAATATACAATATAATAACAAATGTTTATTATTTAACAAAAATCCATAATGGCTCCCACCAAAATGATCAGCTGGATTCACCCCTGTATGTTGCCAATAAGTAAACAAAAGCAAGAAAATTATAATAAAATACCTGAGGATTATAAGTACACCTGTGCTAAAATAGAATATATCATTCTAAGGAATTAGTTTCAAGGTGGTATAAACAAATTGAAACATTTTTATATAAATTGAATTTGCAGTGGACTATACATTTAATTTCACAATAAAATAAAATCATTGTTTATGTTGCCAAGAACAGTGAAATTAATTATGGTGTCCATCTTGTCATAATTGAAAACCCATAAATGTATTTAAATAATTGTTGCAAACAGAATCATGTTATGGATATACACATACTAATATATTAGAAGAAGATTTTTTCACAAACTCCCACAATTACTTAAAGTTTCCTTATTTTCAATGAATTCTCACAATCCACAAAAAAGTATATTGGGCTCACATGCATATTGAAATCGCAAGGTCAGTTTATTCTACATGAATTTAAAAAAGCAGGTTCACTATGAAGTTGAGGAACATTTTAAAAAATTCATAGAGAAAACTTTTTTGCTGACACAATATTTATGAAATGCACTGAATAACTGTCTACTTGTAACAATGGCCAATCTATCCAACAGCAAAAGTGTTTTTGAAGTAGAAACACAAAATATTTTACAAAAATTTCCTCACAAAATTGTGTGAAGCGATCTCTGAAGGATAAGTTAAATATTTTCCAACAGTTTGGTTTTAAAAATATTTTTTTAAATTTGAAATTTATAGTAATGATATTTAAATTGCTTACTTTATTTGGATACTTGCAAACTTTTAATCATACTCACTGAAAAGTGCACAGAACCCAAAAAAATACCCTTCAATCATGTGATATGACTTTTAAGTTTAGATTTAGTTTTCTTTCTCCATTCCTTGTTCACCCTGTTCCACCTGAAGACATTCCCTGCTCTGAGCAACATTAATGCCGGGGTAACTATTGTGTCATGTGGTTCTGTGGAGAGAAAAAACAAATGAAAAAAATAAATGAAGATATAATAGAAGGTATACGAAATCATTCTTTTAAAACTAAGGAATAGTTCACAAACTGTGAGGAAGTGGCTCAGTCTTTTCTTTCTTGTTGTTTTTCTTTGTGTATTTCTCAATTATATACATATGAACAGTACCTCATCAAATGTTTAAAATTAAACTATGATCTTTAATCAGCAATTAATTATTCAATTACTATGAGTATTGACACAGTATTACAACAATTCCTAGTGTTAGACAATAGTATGACTGGCTGGATAAAAAAAAAGAGTTATGGATCAGTTAAGAAAAAAATATAAATTCTGTCAATCTCATAATAACTTAACTGATTTAATAAATATCACAAGAACATGAAACAGGAATCAACATTTACAACCTCTTTTTTTTATTTCACCAACTTCTACTTGCACTTCTCCCTAGAGAGCTTATAAATAATAAAACTGCAATGACAATGGCATGCCCTTCGGCAATGGTGTTTGACATTGTCCACCCCATGCCAGCTAGTTTGCGATGCATTTTGTTGGTAGGTGTACGTTTGGTTGGATTTTGAATGATGATATTTTGTAGTTGGCCTAAATAGCCGAGGTCACTAAGCCCATGACTGCCTCGGCTCAAAGGGATATGGGTTCAATGTTCCTGCCTTGGGCATCGATGTTTGTGTGGGTTCATGTTGCCCTTACATGTTCTCCTACAGTTACCCCTACAGTTATAACAATCACTGTGGTCGCTATGTGACCAAGTTGTTAAAAAGTGAGGGGGTAAAAGGGAAAGGAAAGAGAAAGAAAAAAGGAAGAGAAAAGAGAAAAGAAAGAAAGAAAGAAAGAAAAAAGATTGTTGTAGTGGTAAATTAGTGGTATCTCTATATTTAATGCATGCCATTTTCTTTTCAGACCATATACAAGCTGGTGTTCCAGTATCACCACATACATTCTTGTGTCATTGATATCAGTTATGTAATATTATAATTTGCAACTTCTATCCAGCCAAAACGTAGGCCATCACATGAAAAACTGTAATTGTTAAAGTGGTGGTGATTCTAATTCAAGTCCAAAATTCTCAAAAACTACTCATATTTAAAAAAGAACTGTTCATGATAAGATTTAAAGATTCTCATAATGATAGACTGCATTAAGATAAAAATATCTACTTAAAAAATGTTGTAGTAGACTGTCAAAAAAATTATGCTATTTCCACAATGCCAAGTTTTTTTATTAGATCAGAACAAAGCCATATTGTTAAGAGAACTTTGTTCTATTGGCGCAATCAATTTAAATTACAGAATGCTACAAAAAGGCAATGATTTTCTTGCATTAGTTAGTTTCCTAATCTCTCAGTCTAGGCTTGCCCTACCCTCTTCCCACCTGTCATCATTGGGACCTAAAGCTATTTTTCATGTTTTTTTCAATTTGTTGGTTTTTCTAATAGTAGAACTGAAACATATCTTCATTATTTTTAAAAACAAATGAATACATCAAAATGGCATATATGTCATGTAATTTAGTGTATTTAGCACTACCTGTGAAACAAGTTTAAGAAAAAATTTGGAGGCATTCTGTATGCAAAATGTATCTTGAGTGTTTCTGCAAACACCCAAAATTGGGCTCTTTTCACTGAAAAGTTTTGACTTTTCGAGAAACGTCATATGAAATCATTTGAAGCACTGGTACTCACAAATTCAATACTTCACGTATAAAAAATGTCCCTAAAGTAAATATTAATGGTGCAGGTGATATTAAAAAATACATTTGTATAATTTTTTTAAAATCTCGATAAAACAGCAAAATGGTGTCTATGTCATATTATTCAAGACACACTGCACTATCCACACAAAAAGTGTAAAGAAACCCTAAGAGCCAAGTTTCAGAATTTCTTTTTTTAAGCTTTTACCTTGATTTCATGCAAAATTGCTTCAAACTACTCATCTTTTTGAAAAAAGCATATGTCAGTGGCATCCCCTGGCTAGTAGATGTGGGGATGCGATCATGATGATACAGATTGAACACATTATTCAAAATATTTAAAGTCTGCATCATTCTACTTTACTCTGAAATGTTTGAGAAGTTAATTTCGCAAATTAGACCCCTTCTCAAACTTCCTAGAAAATCACCAAATTCTCATTGCATGCACTAACTTTCATACAGAAAACAATAAAACTAAACTAGTGGTGCTACAGAATAGCACAGACTTTCCTGTATTCGTTTTCTATTTCCTTTGGTCCCGGATAGCCACTTGGACTTGTCATATCCTCTTGCAGCTGCAATCTATCTCCACCCAAAGTTCATTTTTTGACATTTTTCTTAATTTTCGGTTTCCTGAAAGTAAAACAGAAATATCATTTTAAGAATATTACAGAACCTTTTTGAGTTTTCAAAAACCTTTGAAACTTGATATAATCTCGTAGAGTACATTAGGCATTATCTCTACCAAAAGTTTAAAGAAAAAAGTCGGAGGTGTTTTTGATATTATCTTGCTTTTGTATTTTTTAATTACATATATTGCACACTATATTGCGCGAAAAGTACTAACATTTAAAAAAATATACAAGATGATAAGAACTCATTATGATGAGCAACTTTTATTTGACGGAAAAATCTCTATCTTCAAGTTTGTAGTTGTAGGAAAATGTGAAAAAAAATTAAAAATTTTGCAATTTTCGGAAATTCAGAGTTAACAGTTAAAATCCGACCTATGCCACGTTTATAAGTATATTTCACTCTATTAATACAAGAAATTTAAAGAAAAAAATTGGATCCGTTTGTGATAATTTTGTAAATTTCCGCGGGCTTCATGTAAAGTACTCTCAAATTTTGAAGAATGTTCTTCAAAATCTCAAAGTTTCGACGTGAATCAGATGGACAGGGGTTTTATCAATTTGGATAAAATCCTACGCATGATTTAGGTTGTGGTGTTCACAGGCGGACGTTTTGCCGTCAATTGATTTTTCTGTAACTAGGACCCACGACACTGGGATTCTGGCTTCATCACGTGTTATAATTTTTTTTTTTTTTAGCAAATGGATTTATCGACTTTTTCGTTATCAAGACCCGGCAATGATTTTTTCTGCCGAAAATCCGCCGTTTTTCGTGCAGCATTACACAACTTTCTCTACACTGCATATATTACTCCGTATATACGTAGTATGTACAAATAGTATAAAAGATAATAGTGGAAACTCCTCGAATATTTTGGTGACAGAAAAGCAGCGTTCTCCTGCGGTTCGAGGTGTAAACTACCAAGGAGGTTATAATACATGGAGGCGGCATGGCCGACCTTTCCCATTGCGGAAAATGAAGCCAGCCCCTTACAAGCTCGGTTAGGCTACCCGCTTTGCAATTAGCCCAAAAAGCCTGAAGTCTACCATTCCACCCATGTATTTTATTTATTCATATTTTAATATTTCCGTAAGAAAGATGTTTTATATATAATTATTTGCAATTAACAGACAGAAATACTCAGATAATGAAGCAAAACTGACCTGGAAAATATATTAAACCTCCCCAAAATTCATTGTCAGAAGAAATATTTTTGTAAATGGTTTCATTGATTGTGTAAAGCTGATAAGAATTTAATTTATGTACATCTTAAAAAAAGGGGGAACACAGTCCGAGTACAACAGCTTTTAGAAGGTGCAACAAGCAAGGAGTTGAAACTAATGTCACATAAATTGATGTGAAAACTGCTAATCATGTTCCAAATTTGACATGAAGTAATGAAAATTGTAAATTTGGAAGGAGCCTGAATATTTAAAAATTCTAGAACGAAATGGTAACAAATTGCCTGAACCAACCCAATAATAAATTTACATTTCAATTGCCTTGCACAGAAGCATTTAAAGCTTTAATAATGGAAATGAGGAGAAATCTATGGACAAGAACAAAATTTAAAATATGCTCAAATTTAGTTTTCCTGAAGCCAAATCAATTTGAACATGTTTTCAAAACAAATATTTTTCTAATGCAAATTCAATATTGTATTCGGAAAAATAAATATGTATAATTAATATAACCTTTCTTACAGGAACTCAAAGGGATTCAAGGAATTCAAAGAGGGAACACATTTAATTTTTTCTGTAATCAACCTTGTTTTGTAAAATCAGATAATACAAAATATTTTTTCAGATGTACAATTTTACTTATTTTAATGTTTACAATTGTGACATTACTATTAAATAACGCAAAATAATTTTACAATGTAGGGGCGAGAATGTAAACAGTTTTAAACACAAAAACTCTCATTGCCAGGCCAGGTAAAAAAGTGGGTAAATCTTGTTCTTATTTATAGTAAATGACTTCCTTGAATAGTATAAAGGATGCTTGAAAGAACAGGTCTCATTTTTGTTGAAATCCCTGATTTTTTGAAAATTTTCATTAGATCACTTCTCCCCATAGCTCGTCACACGCAGTTTTTTAACTGTTTTTGACGTAAATAAATAAATAAAATCCGAATTGTTTCTGAAATCTTCCTACAATTCGAATATTGAAGATAGTTTTTTGTTTGTTTGTTTGTTTAATGAAATATGATATTTAAAGACAGATCTTGAAATAAGGTCATGTATAATTCTATGAAAATATGAGTAGTCTCTGCAAAATTTTGCATGAAATATACAATATTTTTAAACAATTTTTTTCATAAAAATTACTGCAAATGTTTCATAAAATTTTCATGTGTTTATGAAAAGACTGCAAAAAACTAGAACAAAAAGCAAACAAAAATAATGCTAGTCTCCTTTCCAGCTTGTTCTCTGTATATTTTAAAAATTGCTAATTTAGAAATAACGCGAGAACATAAATTCTGTTGTAGCACAATTAGCTTGTATTTATACTTGTCAGAGTAGATCAAAATCTTCACATTTAATTAGAACTTGTTGGTATAATTAATGTTTTCAATACAACTGATGACAGACTTACGAAAGAAAAAGCAAAATCAAGTCGCTAATCAACAAAATAGTTACAGTGTGAAATTATTGATTTTTATTAACATTGATTCTCAATAATACTGCAGTATTTAATTTTCAAATTTTTGTCAAGCATTGGTGGTGACTGCAGAGTCAACTGAGCATGCAATGTGTGAGTAGGGCCCAGATGTTTATGACCTAAAAATGTTGGAAATATGAAAGCATTTATGACCTAAAAAATGTGAAAATATAACCGTAAATACGGCTTAGAACATTTCTTTTGGCATTTTCAAAACCTTCAAAATCTTGCCGCTGTTTATATGAAATATATCTCCAAACAATTTATTTCACTGAGAAAAAATGTTCATTAAATGTTTTCTCCCAAGAATAAAAATAAATACCTCGCGGTACAGAGGAACGCAAAGCAATAAAGAAAAAGAATGTAGCTAGCAAGCCGAGACGCACTCTAATGTTTTGGGCTACAAAACATGGCGGACACACCAGCGATTGGCTTCACTTTTGGGAGCCGATGTCGCCTCCATGTATTATAACCTCCTTGTAAACTACAGCGCAAGAATTCGTGTGTGCCAACTTACACGGTGTGAAAGTCAAGTTTGTTCGTAGTTGTCTGAGAGATAATTTGGTAGAAGAATATCTGTGTAGATATTGTTATTTGATGCTCTGCCGCAAGTACTTTAATGTATAAATTAAAACCAATGATAATGATGATAGATAATGGTACACACGGTTGTATTCTATTGGCAACATTTACGCCTGTCTTGTAGTGTACACCTCAGGCCGCTAGGGTCTTGTCTCTTGTGCCGCCCATGCTAATTTGCCCGAGTTTCCACTATTATCTTTTATACTATTTCGTATGTATACGGGAAAGTAAAAATTATTACTAAGCCTGGTCGTATTGCAAATGAATTGGCTAACAAATTTGCAACAAATTCCCGTTGTCAAAAATGATACAGTTGCTTTTGTACAATATAGTGCAGAATTAAAACTAGTGGTGTTACAGAATGGCACAGACTTTCCCGTATTAGTTTTCTATTTCCTTCGGTCTCGGCTAGCTATTCGGACTTGACGCATATTCGTGCCAGCTGCCATCTATTGCCGCCCAAAGTACATTTTTTTGACATTTTCTTAATTTTTCGGTTTTCTAATGGTAGAAAAATATTATTAATTTTAGAATATTAAAGAAACAGTAAAACCTCTTCCTAAATGGCAATTTTCTTTGAGAAATTTGGAGCCGTTTTTAAAGAATGGCGTTTCAGCGCTACCGTAATGCAAAATTTGAAGTTATATTTCACAGGAATCATTTGTGTTTTTGAAAAACTTTATTTGAAGCCATTTAAAGCAGTTTAACTCACAAATAAAATAGTGTTTACAAATTGTGGGAAACGTGCATATTAGCGGTGTGAGAGACTTTCAATAAAATTAAATTTGTGTATTTTTTGAAAAAACAAATAAAACCCCAAAATGAATTTTACGTCTTACTAAAGAGTGCAATTAGCATTATCCGTTTGAAAAGTTTGAAGAAACTATTGGTGCTACAACAGCACATATTTTCCGCGTTATTGGAAAAAGCTACGTAGTATTGAAATATTGCACTTTCTGTGCTAATAATATTTTATTTGAAAACGTCCAATTCACCCAAGAAACGAACAACTCGCTGCTTCCATCGCAGTGTTGTCAGAACTATGTAAATTCTACAACTGCTTAAAAATATAATATAGAAGTTTTGTAAACTTGTTTTGGAAAAAGAAGCCTGATTCCCCGGACAATATAGAAATGCATTTCATAGGGCAATGATTATGGAAGCATATTCTAGTCATCCAAAATACTCCGCTCACTACAAATGGTGCAGCATTTTGTGCGAAAACTAAATAATTTCATGCGAATATCAACATATATTTGACAGTTATAACTCCTTTTCATACATCTACAAGTCCCAACAATGACACGTAATTCACACAAATTGGCGAACGCGAAACGGAATTCCATTGTTGCATTCCCTGCATTGTCACTACGCGACCTTAAACTAAAAAGGTTCTATCTAACATTTTTTCCAAAAATGACATTATGTTATATTTGTAATGGTAGCGATGGGATTTACGTAACCTCCAAGTTATAATCGACGAAGCTTAGTTTCTGAGATACAGATAAGGTAAAATGGTTCTATCTGCAAAACGTATGTTCAATTTCGGGAAAAAAGGTTCTATCTGCTTCACCGCGCAAACCAATCTGTTTACATGTATTTGGTATGTGTATGTGTGTATGTGTATGTGTATGTGTATGTGTGTGTATGTGTGTTCTGGACATTATCTTGTTGGCTGCGTAAAGTGTCCAGGTATTGTGAGATCTTTTGAGAAGCAGATTTAATTGCAATGTTGTGTGAAAGTGAAATTGAAGATGCTGGTTTTGAGCATTCTTTTTCTGAATACGATCCTAATGCGGCAAGCAGTACTGAAGAAGACGAGACACCGAAACAAAACAGTGCTGTAAGCACTGTTTGTGTTAAAGCAAAACAGTTCTGCAAGAAGGTAAACATATTTTTATAAATATCTAACTATTTATTCTTTATCGGGTTTAATTGGTAACCATCCAGAATTTATAATAGTTCGGCAAAATTGGGCATTTGGATATTCCTTACAACGCCTGAGTGAATGTCTCGCTAAATCAACGAATTTATAGGTTATGCGACACAAACTATTTGTACTCCACTTCACATGTTGATATAATATTATAAAGTGATTACCTGTAAATCCTTTTTACAACCCGGATTATAACGATTTTACTTCTTTTCGGCTAATACGTAAATGTATTGTTAACCCTTCGTTAGGAGCGCATGAATCTAATCCGTTTTAAGAACTCAATATCTCGCTGTGTTGTGGCTGTACGTTTTCGCAATCTGGTGGCATCGTGTAATAAGAAGGATTGGAAAAAAGTGCAAGGGTTGAAGAAACATCAAGCTGGCTTAGAACCTTTAAATTACAGAGGCAAAGTCATCAAGCATAACAATTTAACAAAACTACAAATTGTGGAAATTTTTGCCATCACAACTGCACTCTAAATGTCACTTCAGAAGAGCAAGATTATTTATTTCGGTTTACAGATTTGAAACTCATTCTGAAAAGGTTAGCTACATACTGAGGACATCAGATCCTTTCCAGAAGAAAAGAAACACAAACAGAAAATATTCGAAACCTTTGAAAGAAGAATACATTCGTTTACAAGTTTTATGTTTCAAATAAAGAAATTATTGTGTGTAAGAAGGTCTACCTCAACACACTTTCTATAAGCCAGAAGATGATAAATAATGCACATTTACACAAAAATAAAATAACAGGAGCTCCAAAATTGGACGATCGAGGTAGCAAAACTAAGGATAAAATACCAAAAGACGTCAAAGACAGAGTGAGGGCACACATTAAATTTTCCCTAAAACAGATTGTCACTATTGTAGACCTAGTACTACTAAGGAGTGCCTCGCCTCCAACTTAAATATCACGAAAACGTACGACCTCTACAAGGAATGTTGTGTAAATGAAAGATGTCAATTTGTAAATTATCTATATATCGAAATATTTTTAATGAAGAATTTAATTTGGATTTCTTTCAGCCAAAAGCGGACAGATGCGAATACAGAATTAATGAGTTAGAAAATAATATTTCTAATGATTTAAAATTAAAATACACTGAATACGTAGATAACAACACTGTCGGAAATTACATGAATTTTAATGTAGTTTAATGCACTTTTTCACATTAAATTTAATGCACATTGTACATTAAAATGATATTAATGTACATGTACATTAAATATAATGTCTAAATTAAAATCAATGTAGATTTAATGTACTACAGTACATTAAATTTACAGTGTCCGTGTACGTTAAAGCGATTTTAATGTGTTTGTGCATTAAATTTAATGTTGATATTAAAAGCAATGTAGATTTAATGTATGACTACATTAAACGTTATATACCTTGTAAATTAAACAGATATTAATGTGTTGTACATTAAATTTAATGTTTAAATTAAAATCATTGTAGGTTTTAGACATAGTTTCTTCCGCTATTTGAACTTACGTATAATAAATTTAAAATATATTTTCAACGTGCATATTTTTAAGAAAAAATATAAATGTTTAAAATTCGTATTTACATTCAAATTGGTAACAAAGAAAATTGTAAAAATCTTTATAATAAAATTGTAGCGATGTACTTAGTACGCTAATTCTTTAGTTAACAATTTTTTCAAATTCTCGGGAAATATTTAAATTTTTTCAAAGAATTGTCACTGTAACAGTGTTAGAATTTAGTACTCTTTACGGCTACGAAACATATTTCCGAGCGTAAACGTGTCCAAAACAGGTGAAGAAGTAGTGAAAATTATAAATAATGTACATAATTTTGTAGAGTTAATACATATTTATATATATATATATATATATATATATATATATACATATACATATATATTACGTCTAAAGAAATATGTTCCGTAGACATAAAGAATGTATTATACATATCGTAGCGGGCAAATCATCAGGCCTAAGAACACGCTGAAGCTATTGGATGTCGCAATAGCTCAGTGGTTAGAGCACCTGCGCGTAAGCCAGGAGTCCCAGGTTCGAATCCCGGTCGGGGTAACTATTCGTTGAACAAATTTAAATATTAGAATACATTTGTTACTCAGTACCAAAATCAAAACTTAGTATTCTTTACATCTGCGGGACATATTTCCGAGCGTAAACGTGTCCAAAAATGTGACAATTTCATAAATCCCAACGGGCAATTCATCAGTCCTAAGAACATGTTCCAAGAATTGATTGTCTCGATAGGATAGTGGTTAGAATAAGTGGGCGTAAACCAGGAGAGACGTGTTAGAACGGTCGGGGTGACAATTATTTGAAAAAATTTTAAATATTGAAGTTAGTACATGTACAGTAAATTTCATGCACACATACAGTAATTTCAATGTATAAGTACATTAAAGTAAGTATCATGTACGTAAATTAAATTTAATTTACACGTACAGTAAATTTAACGTACACGCATACAATAAATTTAATTTAAACGTACAGTAAATTTAAGGTACAGGCATACAGTAAATTTAATTGTACACGTACATTACATTTAATGCCAACGTACTTTAAAGTTACTGTACGTGTACATTAAATTTCATTTACGTACATGATACTTACTTTAATGTACTTTTACATTAAAATTAATGCGGAGATTTCTGACAGTGAAGGAAAACAGCAGAAAGGAAAGAGAGAAAGATCATAAGATCAAAGATGAACATACAATTGTAGTGCCCTTTCATTTAGAAAATGTGATAGGAATTCCGAGAGCAAACAAGTATTTTTTCTATAGGAGAAAATTAAAGTTATTTAACATGACAGTTTATGTTTTCCCAACCAAAGATGCATATTGCGCAATTTGGACAGAAATTGACACAGGCCATTCTGGAAATGACATTGCAAATGCCGTTTTCCAAATTTTGGAAAAAATAATTCAAAACTCACCTAAGGTAAAACGGTAAATTTCAAGGACAGGGTTCGGCTCCTATTGACGCGCACGAATCGGTTCCGAACGAGTCACTCGCGGCGCCGCCACAGTGTGCCCGGCCACACGGCCACGTGGCCAACGCACTTTCGTGTGGAATCGTGACGCTTCGCTACCCGTGTCCAAGTTGAGGACGAGGCTCGGGCCTTCGGCCCTCGCGTTAACATAAAACATCCTTGAGTCTGTCCAACGCATAATTACCAACGCATTTTATGCAAACACTCACCTTAAATGTTTACGCAAATCCGCGAAAAATAAACCATTGTAATTCTCCATTACAGATTCGCACCACACCGCACAATGCACAATGCAATCACAAAGACATCTTCCCGCTCCCTGAGTGATCCGTTCTCGTGGTCCGCGCGAGTGAACCATACGCAAGTGAAGCGTGCGCCGTTGTTTTAGTGAGCCGAACCCTGTCCTTAAAATCAGCCGATAAAAAATATTATAATGTGGAGCGACAGCTGTGTACCCCAAAACAATAATCAGATAATGTCTCTGGCAATGAAGGACTTTCTAAAAAACACCCACAAATCGATGACATAGTTTTGAAATACTCTGCTGCTGGTCACTTGTGTATTCAGGATGTACACAATGTGCATTACCAGATAGAGAAAGCTCTGAGAGCTAGTGAATTCTGGTCACCAATTTCTTTCATGCGGATACATTTAGCAGAAAATAGAAAAAAGCCCCTTAATATTATTCAGATGAAACAATGCATTTTAAGGATTTCCATAAAATCAGCAAACATCTTCATTTTAATAAATAGCTTTCTCCCAAGTTTCGCAATTAAAATTCACTCAAAGACTAACTGAAGTAGGGTATAAAATTAAACATTCTGATTCACAATTTCCCACCGTAAATGTCCTTTCATACATTTCTACAAGATGGGGATGGCGAAAATTTCTTCTTCCATCTATTCGCCTGTGCAAACGTACGTGGCGAAAGAGAAGTTTTTAAATAAGGAAAAGGTAGCCGATTTATCATACATATTGAAATGGATGCCAACTGTGGATCAAACCTACTTCATAGAATTGCTTAAAAACAAAAATAATATTATGGATACGCGACATTTTACATTAATATGTTTGTAATATATCATCACAAATTTAAGTGTAATTCAGTAATTTACAACAGGTTACTTTTTTCCACTTCTAGTCGGCTAAGTCTAAGTAATGACATGAAATTAAAATTGAGTACTCTAAATAAGATTTTTACTAAAATGTAAGCACATTTCTTTGAATTCTTTAAAATTTAATAAATGATACATTTACATGTATATTTGCAATTATTTATGTAATATACCAGTCAAATTTTTGTACCAACAAAGATAGAACCTTTTTGCTCGAACTTGAAAATGCATATTGAGAGTAAAAAGGTTCTATCTGTAAAAATAGGATCTTGGTTTCTACCAAAGTTACAATGCTTTTACAATAATTATCAGTTTACAGTTTTGTGCTTGGATGTCAAGTGCACTGACAAAGTTTCAATACATTTAATAAAATAGTTTTTGTTTTAGTGAGGGACAAAATTTTGAAATGCTCTCCTGTAAAATTTACTGCGGTGCAGATAGAACCTTTTTACTTTAGGGTCGCGACTATTCTCTGAGAGCTAGTAATTTTATTTCAAATATTTCAAAATTATTAATTTCTAAAAGATGAATGTGAAAATGTATTACAAAACATTGAATGTAAGAAACGAAGGAAGAAATAAAATACAAAATTGCAAATTCTAATTTACGACGCATCTAGCTGTCTGACGCGCATTAAATTTGCAGCGGGTAATTTGCAACGCGCATTAAATGATGCATAAAGTTATAGAAAAATTACTGATATTTTCAAAAAATTAACTATGACCTTATTTGAAGATGTAGTTTTGATAAATACATTTCATAACGAAAACCAGCCGCTCAAAGTGATTTTTTTTGGCATTTTCTCAATTTTTCGGTTTCCTAATGGTAGAACAGAAATATTAATTTTAGAATATTAAAGAACAGTAAAACCTCGTCCTAAATGGCAAATTAAAAAAAAATGTTGCTGTTTTAAAGAAAATGACGTTTAATCGCTACTAAATATACGAAACTTGAAGCTCTTTTTCACAGAAAATTTGGGTTTTCAAAAAACTTCATTTGAAGCACTTACATTCACAAATATAATAATATTTCAAGCTGCTGGTAATGTGCATATTAAAGATGTGAGATTTGTTTTTAAAAATTACAGTGCACATTTAAGTAATTTTTGAAAAGACAAAAAAAGCCTCAAAATAAACTTAACGTCATATTAAAGAGTGCAAATAGCACTATCTGTTCCAAAAGTTTGAGAAAAAAATTGGAGCCATTTATGAGGAAATGACTTTTGAGCGTTTCTGAAAATGCGGAATTTTGAGCTAGTTTTCACAGAAAACGGTTGTGTTCTCGCGAAACTTTCCTTGACACTATTTAAAGCTCATGTATTACTCGTTCACTTTACATTTGCAGACAGCAGAATTAGGAACTAATGTTGTTTTGAAAGTGAAGGCCCGAACACACAACCGAGAATACACGAATGGCCCCAATGTCTATCAGCATTTTCCGAAGGCAGCACAAGCGCTACAGACACCTGACGAATTATGCCTTTCTGACAGTGAGCTGGAGTCGTGCTCTTAAATGATTAAGATAATATACAATTATATAGATCACACCACACGCTATTCACAACATTCACGTACAATATTTTTAATTCTTCTTTGCACTTCTCTACTGCTTAATGGTTATGTTCTTGCCTCGCCGGGGTTCTGTGTGCTGCTCACCGCCGTCTATATCATATTAAACGGTCAGTATCTACTGTAGATGCGCGTTTCGCATTCAGTCGGCGGTGACCTCATGTAAACAGATCGCAGCGCTCCGTCTGCAAATGTAAAGTGAACGAGTAATACCAACACCCCCTGGATTATTCAGGGGGTGTTGGTAATACTCATTATAGCTCGACCAACTTGAGAATGATGTTTACAGGAGCGCGCCACCGTCTGTGTTTACAACCGAAACGACTGAGACAGAGATAAAAGGATACTCAATTCAAAATTAAAATGGTACCGTGCCAAACTAATGCGAAAGAAAGCGCGATTTATTTCGTTGCAAATCTAGAATCTACCCAATTAATATTTTAACTGTATTGAAACATGTCTGCATCTCATATTGGAATAAATAAAAGTATACTGTTCTCTGCAAAAGGATTCAAAATTTTGAAACTAATTCTTTCGATGAGCAGTAACATTCATATAAATCGTTTATTTTAACTTAAGTAGTTTCTCAGAATATATACCAAATACAATTACTTTTTATGTAAGAAGTAACTACCACCATAATGAGAATATTGTAGATACTTATGACAGTAAAGTTAATGTTTTGGTTAAATTATGTTAGTTAAACTGACTGTACAGACCCGTGTTTTCACTGTTAGTTCCACGACGCGCCGCAATCTCCGCCTTCATTCTTCGCTTGGTCGAGTTATAATATAATATTGTCAACAAATCGACGCTAATGTAAATATTAACGGCGTGAGACATAAGTCAACAAAAGTACACTTTTGCAATTTTTGAATAAACAAAAGAATATAGATATATGGCGTTAACGTCATCTCATAGAGTACATTTAGCACTATCCCTACCAAAAGTTTATAGAAAAAATTCGGAGTGGTTTTTGAGAAAATCTTGTTTTTTTATTTTTTAAAATTTGCACATGTTGCACGCAATATTGCGCGAGAACTATCAGAGTTTTCTAAAAAATGTACGTGACCTCAAAGAGAGATCTTAGTACGAAAAACATTTTATTTGAAGGAAACATCTCTATTTTCAAGCTTGTAGTTGAAGGAAGACGCCGAATAAAATTCAAACTTTCGCAATTTTCAAAAATTCGAAGTTAACGGTGAAAATCCCACCAATGCTACCTTTATAAGTGTATTTTATTCTAATCTTACAAGAAATTTAAAGAAAATGTCTGGGGCCGTTTTTGAGAAAATTTTGAAAATGTCCGGAGGGCATTTTATGTATAATGTACTCCCAAATTTTGAAGGAAGCTTTTCAAATTCTCAAAGCTTTGACTAGATCCAGATTGACAGATATTTCTTCAATTTGGAGAAAATCCTACGCATGGTTTAGGCGCTAGAAGTGTTCACAGACGGACGGACGGAAGAACGTTTTGCTTTCAATTGGTTTTTTCGGTATCAAGGACCCACAAAACAGTGGTTCTTGCTATGCCAAGTGTTTGGGGATTTTTTTCTTCTTAATTTAGCAGCTGGTTTTATCTTCTTTCGTTATCAGGGCCCGGCAATGATTCTTTTCTGCGAAAATTATATGGAATACTATAGAATTGCACAGTCTTTCTCGCAGATCTTAATTTTCTAATCTCTTTAGTCTGAACTAGGTTTTCGTTTAAGAATGATTATTTTCCCATTCTTTGGGCGTCCAAAGGACATTTTTTTCACATTCTCTAGATTTATTGGCTTCCTAATGCTAGAAATGAAACCACAATACACTTATTACTATGACATGAGTCGAAGTGCAATGTCAGGGCGGTCACTGTCACTAAATGGCGAGCACGTGCTCAGCTCTTCCGAGTAAAGCTTCGCTGGTTCGAGTCCTGGTCAGGGAATATTATCAATCAAAATTCTGTTGTCGCAGGAAATAACTGAGATTACCGAAAACTTTATTGAAAACCATTTTAAAAAATTCTTATCACAAATATTGATAATTACAATAAATAAATTGTAAGTGTATATAATTTTCGAATTTTCAACTTTTTCACATCTCTTCTTGAATTTGTAAAACGTATGTACCATCATATCAATTGTTTTCCTATCAGGCATTAGCCACTTTATGGCTCTTTTCTATTCATATTATGGCTCTGTTCGACATATACGGTGCTGGTCGGTGATGACGTAATGGTATAAATGCCGGCACATTAAGTCTGAGGATCAGATTTCATGTCTCGGAGCGGAAAAATATTGGCAGGATTAAAACACTTTCGCTGGTTTATATAGTAGTGCAATAGCAGTTAGCACTATTTAGAGACAGTACGAGAGAGTATGTGCTTTGGAAGCACATCTAATTTTTGCTTGAAATTCTTTCAACCATAGAATAAATTCAGCACTCTGAAATTAATACAAAGACGCATTTTCACTATTAATTTTCAAAGTAATTAGAAATTTGTATATTTATGAGAACCGTTCGTTATTCAATTGGAGGGTTTTCAAATAATAGCCGTAGTCTAAGAAGGATATTAGTTGTATACTAATTGCATTTCGTAATAGCTAATATACTAAAATGGCGACGAAATTACTGTCATTTAACCAGAGACGTAAATAGGTATTCAAGCGCCCATGGCAAGCATAGAATTTGCGCCCTTGTCAAGATACTTCAAATTAGCTTTGCTATTTGTTTTAGTAGTTTTACTCTATATAGCGCCCCCTGTACGAGGCGCCCATAGCACGTGCCACGTCTGCCATACCCTAAATACGCCACTGCATTTAACCGTGAATTTGCATATGCACAGGTGACAAATGGCGGTCGCGGCGCAAGGCGCTGACGCCGGCCTTCCACTTCCGCATCCTGGAACAGTTCGCGCCCGTCTTCCTCAGCTGCGGAGACGAGTTCGTGCGGCAGCTGCGAAAGCACGCGGGCGGCGACGCCTTCGACGTGGTGCCGCTCGTCAAGCTGCTCACCCTCGACGTAATCTGCGGTGAGCCCCACTCTCACCCCTTCTCATACTTCCCACTAAGCGCAGACACCTTCCACTTGCTGCTGGTCAAGCTGCTCACCGTCGAAGTCATCTGCGGTGAGCCTCACTCTTACCCCTTCTCCTCATACTTCCCACTAAGCGCAGACACCCTCCACTTGCCGCTGGTCAAGCTGGTCACCGTCGACGTCATCTGCGGTGAGCTTCACTCTTACCCCTTCTCCTCATACTTCCCACTTATCGCAGACACCTTTCTCTTGCCGCTGGTCAAACTGCTCACCCTCGACGTCATCTGCGGTGAGCCTCACTCTTACCCCTTCTCCTCATACTTCACACTAAGCGCAGACACCTTACACTTGCCGCTCGTCAAGCTGCTCACCCTCGACGTCATCTGCGGTGAGCCTCGCTCTTGCCCCTTCTGCTCATACTTCCCACTAAGCGCAGACACCTTCCACTTGCCGCTCGTCAAGCTGCTCACCCTCGACGTCATCTGCGGTGACCCTCACTCTTACCCCTTTTCCTCACACTTCCCACTAAGCGCAGACACCTTCCACTTCCCGCTGGTCAAGCTGCTCACCGTCGAAGTCATCTTGGGGTGAGCCTCATTCTTACCCCTTCACCTCATACTTCCCACTAAGCGCAGACACCTTCCTCTTGCCGCTGGTCAAGCTGCTCACCCTCGACGTCATCTGCAGTGAGTTTCACTCTTACCCCTTCTCCTCATACTTCCCACTATGCGCAGACACCTTACACTTGCTGCTGGTCAAGCTGCTCACCCTCGACGTCATCTGCGGTGAGCCTCACTCATACCCCTTCTCCTCATACTTCCCACTAAGCGCAGACACCTTCCACTTGCCGCTGGTCAAGCTGCTCACCCTTGACGTCATCTGCGGTGAGCCTCACACTTACCCTTTCTCCTCATACTTCCCACTAAGCGCAGACACCTTACACTTGCCGCTGGTCAAGCTGCTCACCCTCGACGTCATCTGCGGTGAGCCTCACTCTTACCCCTTCTCCTCATACTTCCCACTAAGCGCAGACACCTTCCACTTGCCGCTAGTCAAGCTGCTCCCCCTCGACGTCATATACGACGTCTAATTGCAAAATATGCAATTTTAAAAAATTACAACAACAAGATTTTCTCGAAAACGGCTCCAAATTATTTCTTAAAATTTTGGTATAGTGATAAATGTACTCTATGTAATGGCATAATTGCCATATTTCTCTATTCTTTTGATTTTTCAAAAGTTACACAAATCAAAATATTTTTTGTCTTGTCTCCAACGTCGGTAATATTTAGATTAGTGCCGATTTATTCACATTATTATATTTACGAGTACATATGCTTTAAATGTCAAATAAAGTTTTTTCGAGAACTGAACCATATCTGTTAAAAACTAGCTCCAATATCCGCATTTTCAGAAACGTGGTTTGAGACCTCTGTCCTCCATAGTTTCCTGGGCGTATTTTTCCCATTCTAAAACTGGTTTTCTTCTTCTTCTTCTCCTCTCACGGGGTTTCCACTTGAAGATCATGGAGTGGCCATCTGTTTTCCGATATTCTTTGACCATGCCCATTCGATCGTAGTGCTCTATTTTCCAAAGTCTTCGAAATAGAACAAATTATATTCATCCTTCTTCATACTTCATTTCGCACACTGCCCTTGCGAGTAAGTTGTAGGCATCGCCGCATATAGTCCATTTCTACTGTCCTGATCTTATCTCTTATTACTTTTCCTATACATACGTATATACGGAGTAATATGCGTTGTATAGGGAAAGTCATGTAATGCTGCGCGTAAAAACGGCGAATTTCGGCAGAAAAAAATCATTTCCAGGCCCTGATAACGAAAAAGTGGATACAACCAGTTGCCAAATTAAGAAAAAAATCATCCTAACATGTGCTGTACCCAGAATCCCAGTTTTGTAAGTTCTTGGTACCGAAAAACCAATTGAAAGCAAAACGTTCGTCTGTGCATCTGTCCGTCTGACCGACTGGCCGTCTGGTGTATGTGAACTACACTAGCGCCTAAACTTCGCGTACGATTTTTTCCAAATTGAAGAAGCCGCTGTCCATCTGGCCTGAATCGTAGCTCTGAGGTTTTGAAAAACATTCATTAATTTTTCTTTATTTTTTGATGAAGACCCCCGGACATTATCAACATTTTCTATAAAACGTTGAGTTCTCAAATCAGAATGTAACTCTGAACTAAAATTCACAAGGCCTTTAAAATTTCCAGGATTTGAGAATTTTCGGTCTCATCGTGTCCCGTCAACGCCAGTTCAAAAGCCACGCAGAGACGGACTCAGTTCATTAAGGGATAGAGAACATGCCTGTTATGCCGATTGTTTTCATTTTCTTCTATCTTTCTCTGGTAAGCGGTGTCCAGCTGTGACAATACACCGGCATTTCCAAATAACGTGAACTTCAAAATGTTTAAGTGTACAGCTGATGATTAATGCTTTTTTTATATAAACACTCAAATGATTCAAATCAGTGATTCCTGATTTTGTCCAGAAATTTCTATTAATTACCTAATAAATGGCTTTTGACTACTTGTAATCACAACAATTCACTTCACACTCAAAACAGCTCAAACAGAACTCGTCCACGAGCACCACGAGGCACACCGGCATAGGCAACTGTGTCATCTATCTTCTTAATTCCAAATAACCTGGGTGCCTTAAATCCATCACGGGCTTGAGAGGTGCTGCTCCACGTGTCGGTATTGGGAATCATTTGCACCACATTGGGGAGATTATGGGACGGTATGGGATAATACAAAGGAAAAGTTCGGCTCGTATCGCACGCCAGGACCAGGTTGTTGCGGCTGAAACCCAACTCCCTTGATGATGTCAGCTCTCGGTCGCTCGCTTGGACTGCTCGCTTCGTCTGTCAGCGCTTGCAGATAATACGTTCATTCGAAGATAGACCACTCGCACGAATTGACTTCTTTTTAATGTTAATGTGTCAAGGGACATTGGCCGAAAATTTCTGGTTTTTGTGCAACACAGCAACAATGTCACGTACCGCCATTGTTTAATTCTCCATCTCTCTCTCTCTCTCTCTCTAAAAAAGCACTTTTTTTGGATATTTCTTAGAATCTAATGGCCGAATCTAAAAACCAATTGTCAGTTCCCCTTCAGGAGACCGCGACGCGACGAATGACACCTCGTATGTCTCGATTGGTGCACGGGAAGTGGCCTAACCGTATTTTCTTCACGCACACACGCACGCGATGAGTTTACTCAAATACTATACAGGGATGCAAGATGTGTTCCCTTCTACAAGTGAACCCTCTCCTGCTTCTATCTAATTGAACATTATTTTAGGAATCTCACAACCGCATCTCCGCCATATTTTAGAAACTCCATTCTTATATTTCCCGGTCCTGTGACATTATTGGTTTTTGCTTTGCATAGTGCCTTCTTAATATCATCCTCAGTTATTTCAAAATTGCTTTCCTCCACGTCTATTATTTCTTCTTTTTCTTTTTAACATTCTAATCCGCTTTCTTGTAGAAGCGTTGAGTAGTGGTGTATCCATTTATGAGAGAGGATTCTTTGTACTGTGCTTTTACACTCATTATTTCTTCACATAATTTTCCAGGCTTCAGATGATTTATTGTCTCCTACAGTTCCGTCAATGTATGTACATAACCTGTCCCAAGGTAAATTTGTTTTCATTTTTACATGTGTTTTAACTTTCTTCCGAATCAGAACATATTTCTCTCTTGACTGTGGTGTTTTATCATTTAACTATTTCATAACCGTTTTATTCTCTTGAATCATTTCTTCTTAATTCTCAGGTAACTTTTCCAAATATTTCATTTTTCGTTCTTCCTCCCCAAGGGCTTCCTTAGCTGCTTTCATGTGGAACGCTTTATTTTTATGCTCATTTCCACAAAACTTTTATGTGGAAATAAGCCCAAAATTGCGCATTTTCAGAAACGTTCAAACTATATTTTCTCCAAATTTTTTTGTCAATATTTGCATTTATAATCAGCTTTTGCTCTTCTACATTATTAAGTCTTATTTCAATGCCACTTTTAGAAGGCTGTAAACTATTTAAAAAATTGAAAAAAGAACTGTTTTAGTATATTTCATCTGGGAAAAGGGTGGGTCCAGACTGAAAAGCTAGTCAAAGTTTTAAAAAAACAAAAAAAAAAACAAACATGAAACTTACTAGTTCGAGAATATCCGTGCCATTCAGTAGCTCCACTAGATATTTTTGTTTTGGAACTATTTATTTTTTCAGAAACGGCAATGGGAGTCAAGATGAACGCTCAGAATGATGCCAACTCAACCTACGTACAAGCTGTAAACGAGTAAGTGTTAAAAAGCTGAGTGTTCTTCTGCGATATAGCATTTTATTAAAGATGTAGAGGTAACGCAATAATGTAATTAATACTGAGTTGTAATAGTTTTCTAACCTCATTAAAACAGACACTAAAATATTTTATTTTAATAACTTGTTTCTTTGATTCTGGTCGCGTCAACTTCTAAGGTCATTAGGTTCCGTAAGTGTGGTGGATGTTTTTATCGAAGGGTGAGGCGGTGATCTTGTCCTGCGGGGTGGCGAGATCCGGCGCCGACCCACCCGTCGGGTTACGGGGATTTTCCCCAATTAGGTATCTCCCACCAGTGGGGCACCGCCCCAGCCGGGACAAGCACTAAGCTCTCCCAGCAAGTGTGGTAGTGAGGTACCTGTAAGTCTAAGTGTGTGTAAGAGGTGAGGATAGGTCAGGGAAGAAAAATCGCGCGCAGTCCGTGGCCCGTTTGTGAGGGTACTGCTCCGGCATTCGCCTGTTGATCGGAGAAACCACGGAAAACTACCTATCAAATGAGCTGGCCGCTAGAATCCTCCTCCAGACAGCGACTGAATTGGACCTAACTTTGTAGTTAGTGCCGAAACTCCTGCCACCGTCGGAACTCGAACTCAGGACCTTCAAATTTGAGGTACCGCAGGAATATCAGTTGGTGCCCTGAGCCACTTTTGCCTGTTTATATCTTTGACGTTTCGACTCTAGTTCGAGTCTTTTTCAAAAATCTAGTGTCCAAGTTTGTTGAACACAGTAAACAATCGGGTAGCATTTTCTAAAATTGACACTTTTTTTAATGCTACCCGTACTTCCAAAAACCAAAATATCCTGTTAAAATTGAAGCGGATATTCTCAGCCACATCGGTCAGAGAATCTCACTGTTTATGAAAAATCTGTGTTCAGTTTAGCCGCTAGCGTTGTTCACAGAGAAACGAACAGACAGATGGAGAGGCGTTTTGCCGTCAACAACTTTTCGGTATCAAGAACCCACAAAAAAATGATTTTGACTTTCTCTAATGTATTAGAGGAAGTAATTTGCTAGATACTGGAACAATATACTGTATCCGCCATTTTCTAATGAAAATTAGCAAGAATAAATTAATGTTTTTAAAAGGATTTTAGATAAATTATTTGTAAAATAATATGTAATACAGCTGTAAAATAGTCATAGATAACGTTTAGCATTGTGTTTTTGCTTTTTTTAGAGGTCACCTGATTATGGGAAAAAAATTCCCTAAGCGTTGTGAAAAATAAATGACATAAAATAACAAATTTGTTTATCTAAATGGCTACCGATATAAATAGGACGTAATATGACTCTATATATGTAAACAAATGAAGTAGCAAACTAACTTTAATATCCACTATTATCAGGGCCCCAAAAATTGAGTTTTTCAGTGAAAAATTCGCCGTTTTTCGTAAAAATACTTTACTCGTGCAGCGTAAGCAGTAGGAGAAAATGTAATAATGTATTAACCAATCTTCATAAATAGAATTTGATTGCTCGAAATATTTGTACTCATACTCAACAAGAGAGATAGGTAAGTTATCAACCCTCAGATATAAACACTTATAAACCGTGGGGCTGACATCGCTGTGAATATTTTTGAGATATGGAATGACGCGTGGCACCGAACTGGGCAATACAAACAGACTGGGACGAGTGTGTTTGTATGTGTGTGCGTGCGAGAGTGCGTGCGTGCGTGTATGGGGGGGAGTTAGAGTAGCCGGCCGCGATTGAGGAGTCATTGGTTTTGCGAGACCATGGGCGAACGAGCTAGTGAGTGAACGCTATAGATATTTTAATGAGAATGCACTTTTTAGAAATGTGAATGTATTTCAGGGAAAATTTTCAGATGTATTATTTTTACGATTATGCTGTGATATACAGTTAAACCATGGATTTATGCGATAAAAGACAATCACTATATCGGCTTGAAGGCTACTGAAAATGTATATTCTTGGAAAAATCTCGAGATAATTTTAATGCAAATTCCCCTTTAGCGCCAAACAGTCAAATAACTTATTAAACTGTATTTTATCCCCACAGGATCACAACGATCACATTTATTAAACTGTATTTTATCCCCACAGGATCACAACGATCACACTTATTAAACTGTATTTTATCCCCACAGGATCACAACGATTACCGCGAGGCGCGCCCTGCGGCCGTGGCTGCATCTAGACTTCATATTTTATCTGACAACACCCGGTCGCAGATACACGAAGTGTTTAGAAGTGCTACATGGAACAACTGATAGAGTAAGGAACATTATTGCTCAAATGTTTCTTCTCTTTTTCATTTCTTGATGTACAAGATAAATTCAATAGTTAATTTTAACCTTTCAGGTAATTAGGGAGAGAAGAGAAGAGCTACTGAAGATGGGCAACGACCTTGGGCACTCTGCAATTGACATCGACGATATCGGTTGGTTGACAAATCAAGAAAAATAATTTATATCGCCACACAATACGTGATATTCCATTTAATATTGAAATTTAAAAAAGGAAAGTCTATACCTTTGTTTCAAATTTTATGTTTTTTAAATTGCAGATTTTATGAATAAATGTCACATTTAATTAGTTGCCTTACTTGCTGAAAGTCACATATTTAGCCCTTGCAATGAGACTGTTGCGACTGAAATTAATCGTACTTTCGAGGAATAGTCCTTTTGTGTTAAGGGTTACGTGATTCTCCATTTCTGTGGCAGGGGGATGCTTCGTGGCGTTAAACAAGGATGCTCAGTGTATTCGAGTCATTTGCTTCGCACCTGCTGACGTAGTGTGTGCGCATGCGCAGGGTGGCGGCGCATAGTGTTTCTCGACCTGCTGCTGCTGATGTAGCTGACGTAGTGTGTGCGCATGCGCAGGGCGGCGGCGTGTGGCGTTCCTGGGCCTGCTGTTCCTGGACCTGGTGCTGGTGGTATAGCTGACGTAGTGTGTGCGCCTGCGCAGGGCGGCGGGGCGGGGCCGGTTCCTGGACCTGGTGCTGGGGTGTAGCTGACGTAGTGTGTGCGCATGCGCAAGGCGGCGGGGCGGGGCTGGTTCCTGGATCTGTTGCTGGTGGTGTAGCTGACGTAATGTGTGCGCATGCGCAGGGCGGCGGCGGCGCGTGGCGTTCCTGGATCTGTTGCTGCTTGCCGCTCGCGATGGCACCCTCTCGGACGCAGACATTCGCGAAGAGGTGGACACCTTCATGTTCGAGGTATCGCTTGCGCGTCTACAAACGCCAATAGTTCCTGAAATCTCGTGTTACTCTTTGAAATTAGTCTTTGGGTAGGTGTATTGTATACAGTCTGGAGATATACAGGATGGTAATGTTTACCCGAGTTCTGTCCCGTTCTCTCGAAATACTATGCAGGAATGTCAAAATGTCCCTACCTTCCCTGAAACCTTATGTTACTCTTTGAAACTAGTCCTCTGATAGGGTTCGTCTACATTCCTACGTGAAATAAGGCATTGTCCCGTTTTTGCAAGTCCCTCCCCGATCTCCCAAAATACTTTGCCGGGACATCGAAATGTCCCTATCTTCGCTGAAACGTATGTTACTCTCTAGTATTAGTCGTTTGATGAGATTTGAGTTCCGTAAAAAACGGGATGATCCTTTTGTTTTAGACCTGCCTCGTCAAAATATACCTATTTTTCATGAAATCGCATGTTAGTTTTACTTTCTCGTTCTTATTTCGTAAGAAAAAGTATTGCAGTCATGCGACGGAAAACTGCGAATTTCGGCAGAAAATATTATTCCCGGGCCCTGGAAACAAAAAAAAATTGATAAATCTTGTACATATTGTAAATTACTTCCTCTAACATGTTGTGTAGAGGTTGTAAAACTCGATTGACGGCAAAACATCTGCTTTTCTGTCTGTCCATCTGTCTGTGGTCAACGCTAGCGCTGAAGTTAGGGACCTAAATCAGTGCTTAAGTCTTATGGCTTGGGTCTCATTTTCGCTGAATTCTCTGAATGTTCGACAATAGCAAACTTAGAAATAGTGCGAGAACATATGTGCTGTAGTAGCACCACTAGTTTCACTTAGGTTGGTCGTGTTCAGCGAGTGGCATTTTGTACCTGACCTATGTTATACATCTTAGGATGTCATTCGCTGAAAACGATTATCAACCTAATTGAAAATGGAGTTACACCACTTTGACTTTGGCTTTATTTATATTTACTATATGCGTCGTACATTAAAGGTGATATAGAGAACAATTTTGATGTCCCCCTATTCGATTCTCAATGAAGTTTTAAGCACGTAGGGTACCAAAAAAGGAGAAAACTAATGATGCTGAACAGCACGTACTTTCTCGCCATTAGTAATGGTTATGTAATACTATTTATACCACAATTTCTCTCCGTATTAATACATTTAAGTCTTCATTTTTTGTAAAACTCATTTGAAGTTGTAGAACATTTGATGAGAAAACATTTAGTTTATACTACCGCAAACAAAACAGCCGTCATTGTCGCCTTATGAGTGCGGCGTTACAACAATGGGTTACAACAACCGACAATGATCGCTCATCTGTTCATTTCCACATTTAACACAATTAAAGGACGGAATTTAAAATGATATAACAGAAATACAATATAAATATAATAAATAATAATAAAATGAAATAAGAAATAACATACACAGTCTAACTTAAGAGGAACATGGAGAGCTGCTGCCAATCAGCCAAGTGGCTGTTAACCAAAGAGAGAGAGTGAGAGAGAGAGAGGAGAGAGGGGAGAGAGGAGAGAGGAGAGAGGGGAGAGAGGGGAGAGGGGAGAGAGGAGAGTGGAGAGAGGGGAGAGAGGAGAGTGGAGAGAGGGGAGAGAGGAGAGAGAGGAGAGAGGAGACTTACGTAGCATCCAACTGAGTAATTTGGGAGCGTACCACTCAATTTAGCAATCTTTATTTCATATTTATTTCAAATAGATCTTCAATAATTACTAAATGGTTAATCTGTAAACGTACCCAAAAGATCCAACATAAACGAACAAAGGCATATGAAATAATATGCACGTTCCAACACCTCTGAAATTACGGTCAGGTAGCAAAGAATTTTGAGAGCTGACGAATAATTTTGACGCCCAATTACTCCACATATACTCATATATTCGAAAAATTCAACTTGACGTCATTTGAAGATTGTTTTTGATGAGCACATTTCATTAAGAAAAATTCTTCACAATTGTAGTTGTAGGAAGAGGCCCTTTTTTCCTTCAAAATCAGGTATTTCAACGAACATGTCTCCATCACCATTCTCTAAACCTTCCTTTATGCTACCTATGGTAGTTGTGCGGTTTTTAAGAAAACTGGTTCAAAAAATAAAAATTGCCGGTGTTTGACACATAATTTCCCCAAAATAAGCATGTTTTGAAAATTGAACGTGACCTTATTTTTAAAATCTGTTTTTGATGAACACATTTCATTAAGAAAACTAGTGGTGTTACAGAATGGCACAGACGTTTCTGCTTTAGTCTTCTATTTTTTAGAGTGTGGGCTAGCTATTCGGAATTGCTACGAACTCTTGCCAGCTGCCATCTATCGCGGCCCAAAGTAAATTTTTTACTTAATTTTTAGTTTACTCAGTTTCCTAATGGTAGAACGGAAATATTAAATTAAGAATATTAAAGAACACTAAAACATCGTCCAAAATGGCAAATTTCGTTGAAAAATTTGCAGCCATTTTTAAGAAAATAACGTTTAAGAGTTACTAAAAATGCAAAATTTGAAGCTCTTTTTCAGACAGTTTTTGAGTTTTCGAAAAACTTAATTTGAAGTCATTTAAAATACTTACACTCACAAATACAATAGTGTTCACAAATTGCTGCTGAAGTGCATAATTACGCTGCAAGTGATCTTTCAAAAAAACAACAACAAACAAACAAAAAAACATTAGTGTAATTTTTGAAAAACAAAAAAATACCCCAAAATTTACTTTACGTCATATTAAAGAGTGCAATTTGCACAATTCATTTGAAACGTTTGAAGGAAAAATATTGGAGCCATTTATAAAAAAAATTGCGTTTGAGCGTTTCTGAAACTGCGGAATTCTGAGCTAGTTTTCCCAGAAAACGGTTGAGTTTTCGAAAAACTTGACATTATTTAAAGCACATGTAAATATAACAATGTGAACAAATTGCCGCTAATGTAGATATTAACGACGTGAGAGACAAGTCAACAAAATTTCATATTTGCAAGTTTTGAAAAAACAAAAGAATAGAGCAATATAGCGTTCATGCCATCTCATAGAGTACATATAGCTCTATCCCTACCAAAAGTTTAAAAAAAATTTGGGTCCATTTTTAAGAAAATCTTGTCTGTAATTTTTTAAAATGGCAGTTATTGCACGCAATATTGCGAGAAAGAACTCCGTATGAAGAACAAATTTTATTCCAAAGAATAGTCTCTTATCTGCAATTTTGTAGTTGGAAGAAGAATCCGAATAAAATTCAGACTTTTGCGATTTTTGAAAATTCAGAGTTAACCATGAAAAACGGACTTATGCCACCTTATTAAGTGTATTTTACTCTATTCTCACAAAAAAATTAAAGAAAAAATTTGGAGCCGTTTTTGAGCAAATTTTGAAAATGTCCGGGGGGCTTCATGTAAAGTACTCCCAACAATTAATGATTGTTTTTCAAAATCTCGGAGCTTTGACTCAGGCCAGATGAACAATGGTTTCTGCAATTTGGAAAAAATTGTACGCATAGTTTAGGTGCTTGTGTTGGTCACATATACCGGACGGACGGACGGACGGACGGACGGACGTTTCGTTTTCAATTAGTTTTTCGGTATCAAGAACTTACAAAACAGGGATTCTGTGTACACCACGTGTTAGGGCATTTTTTTCTTATTTTAGCAACTGTTTTGATCCACGTTTTCGTTATCAGAGCCCGACAATGAATTTTTTCTCCCGAAAATTTGCCATTTTTTCGCGCAGCATTACATAACTTTCCCTATACTAAGTTTATTACTCCGTATATACTTACGTATATGGGAATGTAAAAAATTGAATCTTCATAATTGTAGTTGGAGGAGGACGCTGTAAAAAGTTTTGAATTTTTGAATTTTTGGAAAAATCAGAGTTTGTAACCATGAGACTGCGCCATTCTCTTAAACGTCCTCAGACAATCCAACAACAAAATTTAATTAAAATTGTTGGCGCCTATGTTTTGTACATTTTGAAAATGTCCCAGGGGCTTCATGTAAAATGCCCCCAAAATTAAAATAGCGGTTTCAAATTCAAGGGACTACAACATCTGCCAGGTCGATCAGGGATGATCAGTTTTGGAGGAAATCGGATGAACAGTTTATTCGCTAGCGTTCTTCACAGACAGATTGACAGACTTTTTGCTGTCGATTGATTTTTTGTTATCAAGAAGCCATAAAACATGGCTGAACCACAGATGGTGGATTCTGGCTAAACCACGTGTTCGAGGATTTTTTTCTAAATTTAGCAACTGGATTTATCAACTTTTTCGTTACCTGGGCTCTGTAATAAAAATTTGCCGAAAATTTGCTGTTTTTTCGGGGAGCGTTACATTACTTTCTCTTCTTAAGAAGATCTTCTTGTAAAGTAAAAATTGGGAGTGAAGGTCACTATGTATTCAATAAATCACAGCTCTCTTTTATTAATGAAAATCCACGAAATTTGTATTATTTGAAATAAACGGCTAGAATGGAAACGGGAAGATGGCGTCATGCGCAACTTGGAAAATTCGCGAGATATGGATGAGCAGTTAAACTTCGTTGACCATCGTGTTGTGTGATCGCAGCCCCACTCTGGTCATTAGCCTAGCGTGTAGGCAGTGAGTAGGCGATGCTAAGCTCCTGCTTGTCGGTTCAGCCGGGAAACCCACCAGTTGGGCCGCTGGCGCGTTGACCCCAACGAAGGATTGGGTGAAGGAGACCCCTCGGGGTGCTCTGGATTCCACAAATAGAAGTCCGGCGGTCAAATGACCAACCGCCAGGTTGCCTTGGTCACGGCCCAATCCAAGTCGGTAGCCTCATGTGTAGACAGTGAGTAGACGGAATGGGGGCCCCGAACCGCCCCAACCTGAGTTCGGGTGGTCCCTAGTTGGGCTCTTGGCTTCGTCGTGGCAGTGTCCCAATATTCTGGGCAAAGAGGAGGGACTTGATGTCCCGGCGCATGTGAGTGGCGCGTTGCCACACGACAACTTTCACTCCGGTACTAGCCCGGATAGCTAGGAGCTCTGAGCTGGCAGAGCGGCCCGTTACCCAGGCATTGTAAGGGGAGGTTGCCGCGAGGGCTAACGTGGTACGGAAACGGTTACCGGCCTGTCGGCGAACTTGTGCATTGGCGGGGAGTAAAGGTTACACCTAGGGGCCCACCCCGGGGACGTGTCCCCTAGGTAGAACAAGAACAAGAGTGGATTGTGGAGTTGATTGTGATTATAAATAGTAAGTATTCAATTCGTATATATAATTCTTGTGTTATCTACGGAAAAACTCAAAGAGGTGAGGGAGTTTTGATTATTATTTGAAAATTGCATTGCATATATTTTGTTGCATTCATTGAGGTAGGTTCATAGCCTGACTTGCTGTGATAGGCCAAGACAATATCTATGAATATAAATACAAATATAAAACATAATATATGAACATGGTTACGCAGTATTTTCTGGCGTAACATTTCTAAAGCACTTCCTTATGTGCGATGTAATCTCGCGGGTTCAGCTAGTATATACAGGTGTCCGTGGAGTAAACGTTGAAACTTCAAAAATAAGCTCTTAAGACAATTTTAAACATATTTGTCTAATAAACTACATGGATATTCCGAATGGCTGAGCCGCAATTAGCACTCAAAAATTGGTTTGAAAATATGCTTTCTAGGCAAAAATGTGCATTGTAGAAGCATATAAACACTCCAGAAACATGTACATTGTTTATTATTTGCAAAAGAAATGAATAAATTTGTTCAGAAAGAAAAAAATAATCGAGATATAAAAAACAGACGAATTGTGTAAATTGGGTGCTTTTTTTATTTCTGGGTTAATTTTTCTTTGCGGTCAAATATATTAATTTATTTTGTAAATAATAAACAATTTACACATTTTTGCAGTGTTTCTATGCTTCTACGAGGCAAATTTTTGCCTAGAAAGCATATTTTCAAAACAACTTTTGAGTGCTTATTGCGGCTCAGCCATTCGAAATATCCATGTGGTTTATTAGACAAAATTGCTTAAAATTGTCTTAAGAGCCTATTATCGAAGTTTCGACGTTTCCTTCCCGGACACCCTGTATTGTGATGGGATTAAAATATTTAATATCGTCTTTTAGGGTCACGACACAACCGAGGCTGGTATCTCCTTCGCCATCTATTTGTTAGCGCGCCATCCAGATGTTCAAGTATGTATAATTTGCGATGTAAAAATTTGCGATGAAAACTTAATTGTATTTAAGAATGAGTAATTCGAAATTGTTGAATCATGCTTTTGAATTGTTTACCTCCATCTTCAGGAAAAAGTGCTGGAAGAGCTGAAAAGCGTGTTCGACTGGTCGCAACCTCTACAGCCTACAATTCAACAGCTTGGAGAACTGAAGTACTTGGAAATGGTGATTAAGGAGGCTCTTCGACTGTATCCGCCTGTGCCTGTGATACTCCGTGACATTACACAAGATGAGAAACTTCCCTCGAGTAAGTGATGTCAGCCAGGGCGCAATCATGAATACAAAATGTAGTTGCAGCTTCTTGCTAAAATGTAGGAAACGTTGATTCCGGTAGGAATTTCCCAAGTTTCAGATCTATTATAATTATTCTCTTTCCATCGCATTACTTAAATCATTAATTCTGCGCTCTGTTCAATCGATTTTCCTGGAGTTCTATCTCGATAATTCTTGTATTTCAGTGAGATTCTCTCGCACAAATGACGCTAGCTTCATTTCTGTTCAAACTATATCGAACAAAATTGACACAATTCTGCCATTTTGATTTGTTTGGATTCATCGGTTGATTCAAGCGTGAGATGAGTCTGAGAATATCTTTCCAGCGGGTCACGTGATCCCGGGCGGCACGATTATGCTCATCAGCCCGTGGGCGGCGCACCGCAACCCGGAGGTGTTTCCGGACCCGGAGAAGTTCGACCCGGAGCGCTTCAGCGCGGACGAGACCACGCGACGCCACCCCTACGCCTTCCTGCCCTTCAGCGCAGGCCCGCGCAACTGCATCGGTGAGTGCTCCTCCGAACATTCTATAAAGCAAACACCCCTACGCCTTCCTGCCCTTCAGCGCAGGCCCGCGCATCTGCATCGGTGAGTGCTCCTCCGAACATTCTATAAAGCAAACACCCCTACGCCTTCCTGCCCTTCAGCGCAGGCCCGCGCAACTGCATCGGTGAGTGCTCCTCCGAACATTCTATAAAGCAAACACCCCTACGCCTTCCTGCCCTTCAGCGCAGGCCCGCGCAACTGCATCGGTGAGTGCTCCTCCGAACATTCTATAAAGCAAACACCCCTACGCCTTCCTGCCCTTCAGCGCCGGCCCGCGCAACTGCATCGGTGAGTGCTCCTCCGAACATTCTATAAAGCAAACACCCCTACGCCTTCCTGCCCTTCAGCGCCGGCCCGCGCAACTGCATCGGTGAGTGCTCCTCCGAACATTCTATAAAGCAAATACCCCTATGCCTTCCTGCCCTTCAGCGCAGGCCCGCGCAACTGCTTCGGTGAGTGCTCCTCCGGACATTCTATAAAGCAAACACCCCTACGCCTTCCTGCCCTTCAGCGCCGGCCCGCGCAACTGCATCGGTGAGGCACGCAAGTAGCTCTCCAGTACGTGTGTGTGTGGATGACTTCAGCAATTTCATTTCTATATATATATGTCGGACCAACGCATTGGCCTCACGCATGGGGCCCATTTCGTGCAGAGGAAGCTCTCAGAATGTTGGCCGAGACGTTGGCACCTGTGCCTAGGTCGCGGGGTCTCTCGGACAGCTAAGTAGTTACTAGAGAGGTTTTGCGCATCGACGCTTAAAGATAAGCGGACCCAGATATTGTCCCGTGACGCCCGGAACTCGGGTCCAGTATCAAACGTCAGCCTTAACCGGGCTCGCAAAATTACGAGAAAAGTACTAAAATTTCCGAAACATTGTACATGTTATTTCAAAATCTATTTTTATTGAACAGATTTCATTAAGAGAAAAATCCCTATATTCATAATTGTAGTTGAAGGAAGACGCAGAAAACATTGTGAAATTATGCAATTTTCAAAAAATTCATGACAATTTTCAACGAACATGATACTTGCACCATTCTCTTAAAGGTCCTTCACACTATCCAACAACAAAATTTAATCGAAAGCGATGGAACCATTTGCTTTTTGAAAATTTGAAAAATGTCCCAATGGCTTCAGGTAAAATATACCCCAAAATTAAAATATGTTTCAAATGCAAAGGGCTGTCGGATCGGAAAGGCGTCAAACTAATGTGGTTAACTTAATACTGGTGCTATCAGATGTCAGCACCTTTTAAGCTTCACCGTAAGCGTTATGCGAAATCTCTCTTCGAACTTCACCCAAGAGTCGACGAAACGTTATTTATAACCGATAACGTTAGGCGTTTCGATTAAGTGCAAGAACTCCCTGCTGACACCGACCGCCGAAGCCAGTGCTTTCATCACAATAGGGGTTTCCTGTCCACGTCTCTTCCCTTGCCGAAATACCTATTTGTCCTTCCAACCTATGCTACTTGTAGAGTCTACTGACTCTAGAGATACAGTACATGTGTTGTATTCTATAAGAGCAGAGTGTCTCAATTCACTCCTTTCATCATAATACAGGTTTCCTGCCCACCTCTCGTCCCTTGCAAAAATACGTAATTGTCATTCAAACCGAAGCTACTTGTAGAGTGTACTGATTATAGAAATACAGTACATGAGTTGTATTCTATAAGGGCGGTGTGTCTCAATACAATGTGCGTATAATGCAAGAAACTCTGAATTCCTTAGTGTCACTTTCATGGGGATATATGGGGACTTTTACTACGAACGATTGCCAAAATTACAATATTATTCTTTGGCCATTCAAAAAAATGAACGCAGGTGCACGCGTGCATGTCACGAACGTGTGCAGAACCTTGCATTCCATTTATCGAGACATTTAACTGATTTATTACTTAGTGTATTTATCGAGACGATAAACTGGTTAAACGTCTCGATAACATAAAAAAACTTATAACAACTGTTCCACTCGTGAAATTAAAACCAATATTGCTTATCCATACATACAAAAAGCGCCAAACAGTGGTGTACCGGACAATCATAAACTGTGACTCATCTATCTTAGGGGGCGGAATACATCGATCGCTATGTTCATGTCCAATAAACGGCGTATGTACTGTAACATAACCTCTTTGAATTGAACATAGCTTTCAGTTATTTTCAATATTTGGCACACTTTGGAAGTCTGTTGGACGTAATTCTATTCATGGAATAGGTCTATTAAATACCACCTCTCCTCCTCGCTTCGCGAGTCGGGGATTTATCGACAATTCCCAAAGCACTAATGGTGTTAGCTATGAAAAACTTGTTCTGGGAATAAAACTACTTTCGAGAAAGAGTTATTTTTCCACATTTCACAACCGCAAACACATTTTCCGTAACAAATGTAATGATATAATTTCAAGGTGCGTGATATACAAACCTAAATTTTCATTAATTATATCAATTATGTGTTCAGTGATTGATAGTTTAGGAAATAAGCCAGGGTCTGTGTGACCACTTCCCTCCAGGTACCATTTGATAAGAATTATCTGATCGATAATATGACGATTAGTCAAATAAAAACGAGACAGATGGGAAAAAGTAATTAAGCTGGAAAATGGTAATACCTATATACATACGTATAACCTGCTTGTTTGTACTCTTAAAGTACGGATTAATACAAAACGTACAAATGTAAATAAAAAGAAAATACAGAAAACTATTGTTTTTAATTTCAATGGTGAAATAGTCAATAAAGGAGGTTTTAAGTCACTGAAACGAGTTTTGGGGAACCTACAGAAGCTAGATAGGTTGTAACCTGCGTCTTCGGCGTCACTACCCAGCGGCCAGAATTGGGAAGGAATGAGGATGTGGACAGGGTTTAGGGCACTTCACAGGGATTGGACTAGCCCTTGTGAAGCAGCTTAACTCGTTTTTGTCGAAACAAATTTCACATGAGGTGGACGGGAATCGAACCCGGACCTCCTTGGTGAAAGGCGAGCGGCTTCGCTCTTGAGCCACGAGCCACGAGCCTAGAGTTCGAGTCCTGACAAGGGCGGATTTTCGATATTTTTACAAGTGTGTCTATTATAAGGTCATAGTTATCAAATATTAGGAGGATGTTGAGGGTTAACGTATACTGTTTGCAGGCCAGCGATTTGCCATGTTGGAGATGAAGAGCGTGCTTTCCAAGGTAATCTGGAATTTCGAGATGTTTGTGGAACCAGGATTTACAGCACAGCCAGGCTGGAAAATCATCCTGAAACCTGTGAATGGAGTACGAATTCGACTTGATGATAGACGTACTAACTGTGTCAATACAGTTTTATAAATGCTGTTGAATATTATTTAATAAATACGATGCGCGATTTTACTCAGTATCACTGTGTCAACGAAATATAATCGTAATAGTTTTTTGAGTTAACAAGGTGCTCGCTTGAAAAACACATTGAATATATTTTGTTTTTATTTGGTTCACTTTTGTAGAATTATTTTATACTCATTTTTATGTTAAATGTATTGGAAAATACTTCAAGTGGTTAAGAGAGAAAAGAAGCACCAAGGGAAAAGGTCATTATGTTATGATGTATAATGGAAATGGATTGCCATGCAGCACAGCCATACTACTTGCTGGACTTGCATTCATATATCCTCTTGATTGTATTATTAAATAAAGATATTTGAATGAAGATTAATTTATTTTCAAATACATTTCTAGCATATTTTAATAACGATACATTCTTTATATTCTTCCACATATTTTCAAATAGGTTTTTGTAAGAAATGTTTTATGAAGCAAATTCAACATTTTGGGTAAAATGTTTTATATTCATAGAAGAACAAAATGTTTTAAACATTTAGGAGATAAGAAAGTAACATTTTACCTGTTTGTGAATTTATGCAAACTTTTGGGACATAAGATAGCAGCGTTTATATTCTATATTTTGTGAGTTTTCCGTTTTATTTGTATTCATTTCTTCTTCTATTCTTTCTGAAAATAATTACTTATATAGATCCTGAAAAATGTATCAAGTTCTGAATTTGGAAGAATTTTAGATTGGGTAGTTCCTCTTTTAGAAAATACTGAAATGTATTAATTTATTTCAAAAATATGTTTTGTTTTTATACCAACTTTACTTGTTGCTTGCTAATACAAGAAAATACACGTAATAACACAGGAAAGGAAGTAACAAAATTACAGTCAGAGGTTTTCGTCTCGTTTACCTACGCTAGTTTTGTTTCTACCGCCGCCAGCGGGCCGCCTTGACGCGGACCTGCAGTCTTGTTTTTTATTAGTAGGGAACGGATTTTCATGAATTGCCATTTTTTCTTTTCACTTTAGAACAATGCCTTTTAGTATAGGGATTAATTTTATGTTGTGACGTAAGCAAATGATCCATTTTTATATGCCTTTTTTTGCATTTTTCGTCGATTTGACCAATAAGTCATTTTTTACCCATTTCCGTCATTTTAAAGCATTTTTGGTTGATTTAATCGATTTTAATACCATTTTAACGGTTACTTGCTACAAATAATATTTACGAAATGCAACAAATGTTTTCCACAAAATTACATAGTAGCCTATTCAATTTCTTCGCTCAGAAATTGTAATGTCAGCTGTTGTGAGTATGTAATCTAAGGGCCGGTTGCATAAACGTTCGAAATAGAATCCATGGTTTTATAAAATCGTCTATAGCGGCAAAACGAGTTTCTGGAATAACCAATAAGACTTATGGAACTTACAAAATTTTCTATATCTTATAGGTCCTGAGACAGGTTTACAAATGTTTATAGAAACTACAAATAAGCAACATGGCGACAGTGCGCACTGCTGCAAGCAGCTATTTACTAGTTTTCGAGGTTATTGGTGGTTCTTGGCGTCCGTGTTGTGATTTAATGTTTTTTACGAGTTTTATTTGGTGTGTAGTGTGCATTTATGTATCAGAAAAAAACACTTCCACTTTCTTGCATAGATTCAAAATGACTGTAATATTAAATGATGTAAAACCTCGTATTTATTTTTATTCATTTCAAAAAATGTTAATTTGGTTAAAATTATTGATAATCTTATAACGAAAATCTGGATAAAACCAGTTGCTAAATTAAGAAAAAATGAAAACCGGCCCGGAGGAGTGCGGTGTGAGGGTGTGAGGGTCTCAGAAATATTACATATTGGCACCGTTACGTAGATGACATCCTTGTTCTCTGGACCGGTACAACTAGACAAATTGATATGTTTACTGACTACCTCAACAACCTACATCCCACTATACAGTTCACCACAGAACTACAGAACGAACACAAATCTATCAATTTCTTAGACCTGAATATCAGCATATCGGGAAACAAACATACTTTCAATATTTTCAGAAAATCAACATACACAGACACTGTCATCCACAACTCTTCACAACATCCTATTCAACACAAACACGCCGCCTTCCACTACATGATACACAGATTACTAAGCCTGCCTCTGCCACAATCTCATTTTCTGGAAGAACTTAACACCATACAACATATTGCTAGGTCAAACGGTTACGACACAGAACTCATCAACAACATATTACGCCGCAAAACACACAAACAGAAACTGAAAATGTACACTTCACTCTCTGCAGTAGCACAAACACCAGATAAGTACACTTGCTTACCTTATTTTGGCAACCTTTCAGAAAAAGTCGCACACAATATACGCAAAGCCGGTATCAAAGTTTCTTTCAAATCACAAAACTCACTCAGAAAAATGCTATCCTCTATAACACACACAGATCTTATAGAAAAAAGCGGCGTCTACTCATTACATTGCCGAAGCACGACTGCGAAGCCAAATACTTAGGTCAAACAGGCAGAACTTTCAACATAAGAATAAAAGAACACATACACGCTTGGAAACACAACTCCTGTAAATCTCACTTTGCCAATCACCTCCTTCAGACAGGCCACACGTTCGATCCACATACAGATATTCATATACTGGAAATAGAAAATCATTATCACACCAGATTAACTTTAGAAAACCTCCACATCCATTTAAATGACAACCTTCTGAATGAAAATATAAACCATAATCCCTCCCCTCTACTGAAATTATTATTAGACATCACCCTCACACCGCACTCCTCCGGGGCGGCGCAATAGACACGACACCGCACCCAGGCCATTAACCCTCCTCTCCTCCATCACCCCACAGCCACAGCCCGGTACTTAAGCCGCTTGGCCCACCCAAACCCGCGTAGTCGTTTCGTGGCTTCCAGACAGCAGGTAAGGAACGGCTCAACTTACATTTCATGTTTCTGTTACAAAAATGTTTTTTTTCTCCAGTTCTATTCAATTTCATCCACTTGCTTGCGTATATTCAAATTCCTGTAATATAATTTTTTTTCCCTTTGTTTTCATTTCACATAATGTTAGTTCTGTTTTTAAATTACTAGTAATCTGCCATTCCTAATGTTAATCTCGTTTTATTGTTATCTCTTGCTTTTAATTGTTTATTTAATTGTTTGCTATTTCTTGTACTAGAAAACTGATGATGATGGCTAAGCCATCGAAAGCTGCTCTTAAAATAAATAACATTGTTGGCAATGACAACACGTGTGATCATTTAACTGTGAAAAGTAGCTCAAATTTCCGCATTTTCAGAAACGCTCAAACGCTATTTTCTCATATATGGCTGTAAATGTTTTCTTGAAACTTTTGTAACGGACAGTGCTAATTACACTTTAATATGACGTAAAGTTTATTTTCAGTATTTTTTTTGTTTTTTTCAAAAATTATATAAATGTAATTTTTTGAAAGATCTCTCACATCTTTAATATGCGCATTACCAGCAATTTGTAAACATTATTACATTTGTGAGTGTAAGTGCTTCAAATAACTTCAAATAACGTATTTTGAAAACTCAAAAATTATCTGTGAAAAAGAGCTTCAAATTTCGAATATTTAGTAACGCTAAAACGCCATTTTCTTTAAAACAGCACAAAATGTTTAAATGAAAATTGCCACTTAGGACTAAGTTTTTGTGTTTTTTAATATGCTAAAATGAATATTTCCTTTCTACCATTAGGAACCGAAAAATTAAGAAAATATAAAAAAAATGTATTTTGGGCGATAGATGGCAGCTGACATGAGTATGTGGTAATTCCGAATAGCTAGCCCAGCCCCAAGGAAATAGATAATAGGGGGAAAGTCTGTTCAATTCTGTAGCACCTCTAGTTTCGTTTTAAATGCCAACGTCAGTTTACCGCAAAACCAAATGAATAAGTTTTTTATATAATCCGTGTAAATCTACTGTCTTTAATCAAGTGGGACTATTTCTTAAATATGAATGACAACAGACAGTATATGCAAAAATATAATCAAGCAATAGTTGTTTCTTCGCAATTCCAGAAAGTTTACAGAAATTTGTTGCCATGCATTACACTTCTTCCTGTTGTCATGATACCCTAAATCTGAAGGATCATAAAGAGATAGGTATTGTCTAACAGCTGCATTCGCCGGTACTCATTTTCACGAAGGTCACAAAGGGCCTGCACGTCAGGACGCCCCAGACCACACTCCGCGCAGTTCTGGCTGTCCGCCTCGCCCGGATTTTATTCTCGGGGAGGCATTCCGGGCGGAGCGTTTCGGTGCGGGCGGAGCCGAGCTGAGCCGGCAGGCTAAAAATGTACCGAAAAAAACTTGTAGGAAAATTCAATAGATCGCAGCACCATCAGCAGGAATTTACTTTACCGATAACGTCTGAACAAATGGTCCGATTTTCGATCTGTAAACGGCATTTGACTCCTGTTTATAATAGAATTAACGCTACGAAGCCCTTAAAAAAAACTATCAGAAACTAGATTTTTAAATTTGTTATCGTACTTCCGGGAACAATTTCAAAAATGTGGGCTTATAGCCCGAAAGTTCGGCCTTCTCTCTTCTCTTGTCGGCTTCTTCTCTTGTCGGCTTGGCCGCGCCGCGCGGCCCACAAGGGTCCCGGCGGCGTGGAAGGGATAGGGGGAGTGGGGTGAGGTGTTTTTCGAAATTTGACTTTCCGACGCTCCTATTTATCCGATTTGCATGTTTGACACGGTGTTGGATTCTGGAAGCGTGTCGCCATCGCGCGAAGTCGCATTGCCATTTCCTCGCGGGCTGTAGTGGAGCGCGTTGGAGAAGGCTGTTTCCCCGAATCGTGCAAGGCATGGTTGTTTAAAGTTGTATTTTTGGCTTGGAGACATAATTATCAATTTATTTTTATAAGATAGCAGTTTAAATGTGAAGTTCGATCTCTGAAAATAATAAAATTGAAAACTCACTTATCACATTCAATCTCTTTTCGCATATCATCCTTTTGGCACCGTTTTATAACATTCATCGGCTCATCATTTCCACATATAAATACACATTCAACGTCTCCATCCTTCGAACTGCGCACTTTTCTTTGTTCACACACGTTGCTTACGCTTGTTCAAACACTTAGTGAAGAAAATACCCTACGCTGTGGTTGAAATCGCTTCTGACGAACAGTTCACTGTGAACGTGAGTGAACGAGAGTCGTCCCCTCCTCTAAGAATTAGCCAGTTGTCGTAATTTTCAAATATATTTAAAATGTTGTAATGGTTTTTGTTTTGATTATAAATAAATTAAAATAAAACTGTAGGAATCACGGTGTAACACCGTGTCTTACACCGTGGTAGAAATGCAGTTTGTAATCCGATTCATTCACGCGCGCTGTGGATTTCCAGAATGAGTCGCTCGCGGGCGGCCGATGACACCGTGGCCGACGCACTTTCCCTCGGAATTGAGATGCTTCGCCACGCGTGCCCAAACGGAGGACGGGGTCGGACATTTTGGCCCTCGTGTTAAACATCCGTAAAAGATCCTTGACTCAGTAGAATGAATAATTACCAACACATTTTATCCCAATATTCATCTTAAAAATCATTTTGGGTGTACATATATGTTCTTTTTGTGTTGCAGGATAGCCTCCATTTGCTTTTCTTCTGTTTGGCCCATTAGTTTTCTTCTATACTCCCATATATCCCCTCAAGATCCGTTCGGTCCGTTTTCTGGTTCCCGGGTGAACGATTTGTATGGGTGTCTCCACGTAAGAAAAGACCCTAAAAATTCAACATGGCGGAGTTTCGGCACTGCCAACCTCATCGAAATGAAACGCGAAAGTGCATGAAGGATACCGACGCGGCGTATTTAAAGGAACGTAGTGTCCTTCAGAAATGCAGATTTGCTGAAATTATAATTATTAATATTGTTTTGACTTATAAATAGCAAATTTCACAATTTACTCTTGAAATTGTAATAATTATTATTATTATTATTTTAAAATTAAATGTAATACATTTCATTAAATAAATTACTGGTAATTTTAAAATTATGTTAATTTCCAGAATAAAATATTTTTGAAACTGAAGAATAAATGAAATAATAGATTGTTATTTTATTACAAAACTAGCAAAAATGAAACTATGCAAAAATTAGGGGATATATAGAATAAAGATGAAATGAAATACTCAAAAATACCTTTAATTTTCAAACAATACACAAAGTAGTGAAATAAAACTATTTTTCACTGAACTTGGATATTTTTGAATCCTAATGGTTTTTTGTATATAACATCAACATACGACCACAATCAAAGCATATCAAAGGAATGAAGAAATCCATTGTACAGAAATGACAAATGTTTGAATTTGTGAAAATAGAATAAATCAGATATATGACTTGATATAATTTGAAGGTTCAATAAAGAATAAACTTATGCACCATGGGTGATCAGATTTGATGACAAATTGCAACGAGCAGTCATTAAAATTTCTTGAACACCAATGGTCCACAGCAAATTATATTCACATCAATTATTGAATTTTTACAACAATTTTAGAGCCAAATGCCCCTGGGCTTACAAACATTACAAAACATCCTGGTATTTACCTTAAGCGATAGCGGAAAACCAGGGAAAACAAAGGAATAAGTATGCTACCATATATATAAAAAAATGAATAAAAATATTGTTAATTCTCAATTGAATTTAAAAAAATTAACATAAAAAATCAGCATTAAGAAATTTGTCTGACCGTAAAAATTAACTACTTGAAAATTTTATATATATATTGATAGCATACCCATCCTCCTGATCAGGAAGACGACTGAAGGTCAATTTCTAGCATGCATGTAGGAACATTAGTCAAAATAATAGAGATTTACAATTTAACAAAAATACATAAAATAAATCAATGAAATAATATAAATAATATACATAAAAATGCAATTGAATCCTATTTAGAAAATGAAATATCTTCTGTGAAACACAGCAACCCTGCAACATAGAATAATTAATGCAGTATCTAATGTCCAATCCGGATAAATTCAATAAATAGGCATGTAATTGTTATAAAAACAAATATTTATTTTAAGAAATTCCTTGAGCAAATAATGTTCTTGAAAATAATTTTTAAAGAAAATTAAAAAGAATGTTACCACAAGTAATAGGAAAAACTTGATACTTAATTTTTATATTACTTAAAACTCCTGACACAAACGGAAAACCAAATTGTCCAGAATGCTAAGAACATTTGCTTCACATGAAAGTATTCAAAATATAACATGGCAATAATATGTACCTAAAAACCAATAAAATTTACAAGAATTAGTAGAAAACCATTCAACATTCACTTAAAATGAAATATTAATAGCCAAAATGGAATAGTGCATCAATCGTAAACATTAAGCAATACTCTCTACCAAGCCAAATAATATATTGAAATATGTACTCACTAATACCACATAACTGATTTCCATTTCAACAAACCATGTAATAAAATTATTCATCTTCAGAACTCCATTACTGTATATCTGAAACATTTAGTAAAGTAATGTACACTTCTTTAACATTTCAAAACTTTAATGTTTATTCATTTAAAGCACTTAGCATCTGTACTTCAACTAAACAAAAAATCTTAAGTCTGAACAGTAATGATTAATTGTATTATGAAAATGATGTAAAAGAAAATGACTAACGGTTACACAATAGTGATGAATTAATGGTATATTAAATGGTACACTTAAATAGTTTCTTTGGTTTACATCAGAAGGTAAAAGTTCATTCAGGATATGACACTCATAATCAATCTATTAATTCATACTCACTTGATTTACTTTGCAACCAGGCTCGATTCAAACAGAGAGACTGAAACACTGGCCGGAACAATTGACTGTAAAGAAATAGTATTAATTTAATAACCTGCAGTTACCACCAACTTACAACCGTGTCAATTCAAGCATACCTTTTCCATAGCACAGTGAGGCCAAACTTGATCACAAACTATACTTTTGTGGTTGCTCTGAGGAGGCAGGAGTTTTTTTCATTCAGGGCACAACTGTAACATTGAGCACATTAGTAAAAAAATTTATCACTTTCATTCCATTCTCATAAATTCATACTCACTTGATTTACTTTGCAACCAGGCTCGATCCAAACAGATAGACTGAAACACTGGCTGGAACAATTGACTGTAAAGTATTAATTATAATTTAATAACCTGTAATCACCACCAACTTACAATCATGTAAATTGAAGCATACCTTTTCTACAGGACAGTGTGGCCCAATTTATCACATTAACTTATCTGTGGTGGTTGCTTTAAGGGGGTATAAGTTTTTAATTTGTGGGCACATCTGTAATATAGAAGTAAATATTTAACATGATTATCACTTCTATTCCAAACTCATTAATGTGTACTTACTTGTTTCACTTTGCAACCAAGCTCGAACCAAACACACTGACTGAAACACTGGCTGGAACATTTGACTGTAAGGTATTAATATCAATAATAACTTAATTTGATATCAATAATAACTGCATTTACCACGAACTTACAATCATATAAATTCAAGCATACCTTTTCCACAGGACAGTGTGGCCCAGTTTCTCACATTAACTTATCTGTGGTGGTTGCTTTAAGAGGGCATAAGTTTTCAATTCATGGGCACATCTGTAATATGTAACATGTAATATGTAAATATGTAACACAATTATCACTTCTATTCCAAACTCATTAATGTGTACTTACTTGTTTCACTTTGCAACCAGGCTCGAACCAAACACACTAACTGAAACACTGTCTGGAACATTTGACTGTAATGTAATAATATTAATTTAATTGCCTACAATTACCAGAAACTAACCATCGAGTAAATTCAAGCAATACCTTTTCCATAGTACAGTGGGGCCCTATATGTACTTCAACCAGGGGCGGCTCGTCCTAAGGGGCCACAGGGGCCGGGCCCCACCAATATTTAATAAAGCACAAAACTGTTCATATATCTTTACAGTAATATCTTTGTCATAATTGTAGTTCTTCATTGGAATTCTTTATTCCTGAAGATCGACAATTCGTCCCTAGAACTCATTGCAAGTCCCAATAACCAAGAATTGAGGGTCGTAGTTCCTTGCCGCACTCAAAGATAGCGTTAGTAGTGCTCCAGGGGCCCGCCTTGCTTGAGCCCCGGAACGGTAACCCCACTCTGTTTCCAAGGTCAGCGCCCTTTCGTACTGGGCGCGACCACTGCTTGCTAATTTTAGCTGTCCTAGGGGCCCGCACCAGCGGGCCCCATCGCAGAGAAACGGCAGTCTGAGCGCGCCGTTTTCAAAGTGCACGTGAAGTTCTGCGCGCTGTAAGATGAACTCAGTGGATTCATTACACTGTTTTCCGTTTTCTTCACTCAGATGTGAAGAAAAATATTATATTGAACGGTTAGGAGCGCATCAACTGATTGACTTATCATTTGCACACGTTGATGGAAAGAAGAAACAAACATTCTGTATTTCGAGGTTTCAGAAAAAAATCATGGTTGACTGTAAGTGAAAACAAAGCTAATTTTGCTTTTATTGTTTATTATTTGGTGAGGGATTGTGGACAACAGTAGGCTGTAAGGATCTGAAACATTTGAACGAAAGGATAAAGAAACACAAAGAAAGTGCATTGCATTTAGAAAATGCTTGCAAATTTAAAACATTTGGAACTGTGAACATTGTTGTACAGATTGATTCGGCGCTGGAAATTTCAATCAAGAAACATAATGAACAAGTCGCAAAAAATAGACATTTAGGTAGAATAACAGAGTGTTTAGTTAAGTACCACGGCACTCGTCATTCATGAACTAGTTGTATTGAGAGGGCATGATGAATCTGAAGATTCAAAAGACCATGGCAATTTTTTTAGACTTATAGTTACTCGGCAATCTAGATAGTGTGTTAGATGATCATTTAAACAATTCTTCTACTTATAAATATAACTCACACATGACAAAGAAAGAGCTGCTAAATAGTACATATGAAGTGCATATGGAGGAAATGTAGAAAGACATGTAGATGATTTTATTTCTCTGCAAGCCGATTAAACAATTGGCATAACAAGTCAAAGTCAACTTGTCTTAATTTTATGATACGTTCCCTTTTCGAACTTTCATCATTCCGAAAGATAAGCTATGGCATTAGCGTAATTTTTGTAAAAAATCTTTTGTTTCCATTGACATAACAATATTTAATTAAGTGACTTAATAAAAATTCCTACTTCTGTTTTTTGTAGAAAACTTATAGATTTAAATGTATAATTAACCGATAAATAATATTAATTAAACAATTGATTAAATGATGATTCTTTAATTAAATAAGTTATTGATTCTGAGATTATATTCGTGCTTTTACACCTGGCCCCACCAGGAAAAAATGTCACGAGCCGCCACTGACTTCAACGATAATGGATGGTTGCTTAAAATGTCAGGTGTTTCTGTGAGGTAAATCTCTGAAAACCCTTTCAGGACTGTCACATTGCAGATGTTCCCGGTATTGGCTCTAATGGAATTGGATCTTGTTCCTCTCCTGTGCCTTCTTCTGCTGTGTCAGTTCCACTTGCACTACTTAGATTTATTACAAGTTCTTCATAATCTTCCATTGCCTCTTTTTCATAGTAGTCTTAAATAATTTTCTCTGCATGTGCCACTGAATTTTTCCACATTTCTGGTGTGACCTATTAAAGGCATTACATAATTTTTTAGATTCCTGTTGTAACTACTTTTTAAAAAATTACAATTATGTTGCAATATATTTACTGTTTTCCTAATAGTGATTTATTGAAAACATTACCTGATTTATTGCCTCATTCCACACAGCTTTTGTTCTCTCCATTCCTTGCCCTGGCCTTCCACATACAGTTTTGTTGTAGTACGCTTTTGAAATGCCCCACACATGTTCAATAGGATTGAATTTGCAATGACATGGTGGCAGTCTCAAAACTGTGTGCCCTTCTGCAGACAACGTGTCATCAACTACATACCTTTAATCATATCAACATATTGATGGTCAGTTATATATTTATCACAAGTGTTAATGTACATATTTGAACATATTTAAGGGGGATACTTTAAAATTTTATTACAATGATACAACAGAAAGGTAATTCAAAATAATAATAAAATGTAATATTTGGTTACATTACTTATTTCATTATGTAAAAAATAGTTCCGTCTCATTTCTGAAGCTTACAATCAATTGATCCTTTCTCCACTTTGTTATTGGATTCCTCTCTACCTGTCTTGAATGGTAAGAAGCATTGTCCATGATAATGATGCATGGTCTTAAATTGCGAATGCCAGGAATCAGTTGTTTCTTAACCCAGGATTCAAAAGTACAACTGTTCATTGCTCTGTGATAATCTTACCCCCTTTTAAGGTCAGTAGCAAAAATCAGACCAGCACCTACGAAGTGTCACAACTCGTATACATGCCTTAGTTTGCACATAATGTCATGAAAACTCAAAACACATGTACCTGGTACAAAACCTCTTGTTCCTGCATGAACCACAACTAGCCTCCTTCCTTCTGCTGGTCTCTTAATTATTCCTTTGCGGTGCCTGGTTGAAGCCTTGAATATGTAGTTGAACCTATTGGAAAAGATAGTTTTGTCTCATAATTTTTACACATAAGTAATATAACCATTTTGAAAGGTCTCTTTTACCATTTATATAGATCCATGTCTCCTCTAGATACACTACAGTCTTTGAGTTTTCACTTCTCTTATTTTTCATGTAGTCTGCCACAAAATACAACCTCTTTACAACAATTTCATTTGTCTCACAATTACGAATATGTGGGTCTTCTTTCCTCCATGCTAACCCACTTTCTTAATTATTCTGTACAACGTTGTGCATAACCCTTTGAATAAGAAAGTATCATAATTTTCTTTTACATACTGCCATACCTCTTGAAGTGAGAGTCTCCTGCCTGTTGCAAAATGAATTGGTCTTGGAAAGTCTTTCAAAAGTGAGTCACATACTTCATCATTTCTCTAAATACAAAATCTCTTACCATTATCAGCTTCCTCATAAATATACCCGGCAATAGCTTCTCTAGAAAAGCCATCAACTGAATGTCTCACAGGTCATGACGGCTTCCTCTTCTTCTTCTTCGGAGTTCTAATACGTTTTCCTGCCTTATAATACTTAATAAGACTTGCCAAAGTTATATAAGGTCTCTGTAATATAGTAATATATTTCAATAAAATAATTATGATTCATTCATTTATATATAAACAACACAATAATTATCCTTTATAACTGTTGTTATTGTACATTAGCATAAAAACGTAAGATCTTTAAATACGTTTTCATGTTTTTATGGAAATGTACAATAACAACAGTAATAAAGGATAATAATTATGTTGTCTATATATATAAAAGAGTGAAGCTTTATATAATAAAAAACTATGTGAGAAGACAACAGTACAAATCAAATTTTAAAAATTTATGATTCACATACACATGTTCATCATGAAAACATTCTGGCATGCAATAAAATGTAAATAATTATTGTGAAATTAATAGCTTACCCCCACAATTAAAGCCACTTTGGCAATGACACTGCTCTCAGGAAGTTGCACTTCATTACGAGAATTTTTCTCGCTCTTATACTTATAAACGTTGAGAAGGACCAGCCTTTCACCACTCGATAATATCCACCTCCTTTTCTACTTAATTGGAGAATTGCTTCTCGAATTTGAAGACATATTTTACAAATGTCAATCGAAAACACAATTCAAGTTCCCTTCCGAAACCAATCACGCACTGGAAACGCAAGGAAAACGATTTTGAAATGAGCAATTGCGGGATGCTGCTCGCTTGCATAACCTCAGTATCTCCACACGACGTGTTGCAGGGTTCATATATACTCTCTGGTTCAAACGCTTGAAGTTGGCAGGAAGTTAATTTGTACGCACGTGTACCAGTCGCCAGCCAAGGAAAAGTCCCTGACTACAATACTTCCATTGCGTTGGGTATTTCAGTTGGGGTTGGCACCTACTTTCTCCAACTTATATTGTAATCAAAAGTCCCTAAGCCAATGCAGTAAGAATGGCGGGTGATTTCCGGGAGGTTGGTATTTTTTTGCGTTCTGGGTCATATCTTACGTGAAATAACCCATATCACAAACTGCAATTCAGCCAATAAAACATACCTAATTTAACCCGACGCGTGGCTGTTCAACATTTTACAATGCCTTCTAATGAAAGTTAGGTGTCTCGTATTATCATCAAAAAATATATGTGAATTCTATTCCGTAAATTCAAGCGTGGAGGAAGAGCAGAACAAAGAGGGAAGAATCAAGGGGATTCACACTCATACACAGTCGGTGAAGATCGCTCGCCACGGCGGCGGCGAGGCCGTTGACATTGCCTGATAGGTACTCGAAGATCGTGCCGCAGCCCGAATTCTCCCGAGCACGCCCGATCTCGTCCAGACCGCTTCCTGCGCCCGCCGCGACAGAGACCAGAGATAAATACTCTCTGACAGAGACAGAGAGACGCCTGGACTCTGTGCCTTCGTTGCGGCATTGCAGTCGATTGCAGTTGCGTTGTACCGGACGGCAGTGTGTTGACGCCGAGTCGGGGAGCGGAAGAGAACAGCAGTTACCGTTGCGGCTGTTTCAACGCGCTCTCTGTATGTATTTATGTTTATTCAACTGTCGTCATTATTATTACAGTCATTAGGGGCGCTAGGCGTGGTTTTGCCGTTTGTGATACTACTTTTGCTGTTTCTGACGTTGCAGGTACTGCCAAAGTCATTTATAATTGTCTAGGTTATTTATTCTGCAGACTGCATGTAAAACAGAAGCTGCTTTTGTTTTGTTTTTTGTTGTTGTTTTTTTGCTTGAAAATACTTCTATATCTTAAAGCTCTTTGTAAATATAGTTATTGTACAATAGCGTGAATTAAATTTTCGTGATGTTATCATACGCTATTCTTTCACGATTTCCAGAAACTGCTTTATCTTATGCGGAAAAATGTAGTTCGAGCTGCAGTTTCTGTTTCTGAGTAAAACTAAAAAAGTCTTGGTATTTACAAGGAAATCTAGTGCAGGCTGAAGGCCGAGTTTCTGAAATAATCTCGATACTCTCTCTTTGTTCGGCGCTGCCAACATTCGGAGTGGAAATCTGCCTGCTGTCAAATACTATAAAGACAATACAGGACACTTCGCGATATATCGAGAAACATCCATCTGGTGGCAGAACCTGGTAATAACTCGTACACCCTAACCTCAATGCTCTGTTGGTGTTTGTTGTCTGCTTGATTTCTTTTCATTCATTGTCTTTCTGGTCGATTTCTGGACAACATATTTTACAATACTGTTCTTTACATCATTCTACGTATGGCAGGAAACAATTCTGTAGTTTTTGGCTTCATTATAAAATACAACAGAACTCGCGTTCGTTCTTCACATTTCCTCGTGATAAAAACAGGTAAAAATTGAAAGAATTTTGAACATGAATGAAGCTAGTTTAATACAATTTGACTTCTCTTTGTAATAAAATGCATTAAAAACTATAACATTACTTAATTGGGAGACTACTTACACATTGCCATTCCCAATGCCATGCGTAACGAACATTGCAGAAATGGATAACACTGAAGATATTCCTACAAGTTTCGTACAGGAAAATGCTGAGTCCTATGTATGTGGATGGTTGTGTAGTACCGTGCCATATGATGGTTGTAGAAATGCCTAACAGAATTTGGATGAAAAGTATAAATTAAGAAACTCGCATATTGTGATTAAACAGTATGTGAATGCCACGCTTTTCTACCCAAATGAATTCGCCATTAGTTTTCTAAGACTGAATATGTTTTCAATAAACACTTTTTAAATTGTTTACGTCAAAGTAAACTTGACGTACAAAAACAATTAATGCAAATCATTAATATTCACTTGCAGAATATTTTATGTAAGGGGTGTAATAATCTGTATCAAAGCAGAGGTATCAATGTATTGATACAGTGCTTTTTAAAGGAAGCAAATGGAAAAAAAGCCAAATGTATCAGTGGAAGTGTTAAGGCAAGAAAAATCTTGCATTTGTAACAACTTTATTCGTGAAAATAATTTTCATTATATGTTCACTGAAGGTTCAATGTTCTCATTTCCATTATAACACATTGTACATTATAATTTTCCGTAATTTGAGTCCTTCATTATAATTAAATCACTGCGAGAGTAGGTAAAAATAAGTCTTATTTCGTTAGGTAGATTAAAAAATATTTGTTTCTTCAGTAAGAATCATATTGACATTTCTATTTGGCGCTACATTACCAGGTTCTGACACTAGGATCGCTAGTGGGAACTTGTTTCCATCGGTTGCGTGGAAGAACGGGGAAGTGTCCTGTATTGTCTCTATAGTATTTGCTGCTGTCTATTACAGAAGTTAACAAAGAGGATTTATTTGTGCCTTTATGAGTTATGTGCTACTCTCTGGTTGTGGCGCTGCTGTCAGCGTGTCAGTCGGCAGAGTGTTCATTTACTTGAAGGGCATGCAGGTCACCGAGGCATAGGACTCCCGTGCTCTCTCCCAGTCTCGGCGATCGGTGCGGCCGTGGGCGGGGTGGGAAGGGCACTGCCCCTTCTCGGAAGAGCTGCTGACATGAGTGGTGTCGAGGGAAGGGGCATGGGCCTGCGAGCAAGACGATCGGCGGAACTAGCCCCCCCCCCTTCCTTCTTAGTTGTGGTATTTCCGCTGTAATCCGTACGAAACAAACGTTTTTAATATTTCATGTTAAACCATGTATCCAGCATCGTGGGTATTGCGAGTAAAAATTTACCACAAGAGCCAGAACATATTTTAAGATTAATTAAATTATCGATAGAGGGTAGAGGAAAAAGTACAGATAATCACTGCTGTTCAAGTAGTTCTGTTCTGAAGCAAAATAAAGTACAGAAATGTAGTCTGGTGTACAACTCCTCTCAATGGCCCTCTCCCGACTTTCGTTACTTGTCCTACAAATATTAATAACGAAACTAGTAAATAAAGAAATAACGTTTCTTACCCACAAAAAGGAAATTCACTTTCGTTTCGTTTCAGTAAACAAACGAAACGAAACTGTCTTAGACGATCTGGTCTTTCTGTAACGAAACTAAATTCGCGCAGACTTCCGTTTTGTTACTTGCAACGAAACTAAACTCATGAGAAAAATATTTTGTTACAGCGGCGCAGAAACGATACGTTTAGTGTCGTTTCTGTTGCCATCCTTGGTACGTACTTGTGAATATTTGTGAATTCTGTCCCATTATTGGTCCATGATTAATCTGTATGCAACATACTATTAGTTGTCGAATATGTGTTGGTAGTTTTATGAAAATAATTAGTTTTCGCACCTAATGTTGTAGAACTTGTAACGAGTTTCACAAAAAGAGATGACATGTTGATAAGAAGAATACATTTCCGTAGAATTCTATGACGTAATCGTTACTAAAGGCGAGAGAGTACTAGGTACTGTTTAAACAGCTGAAGTTATTTCTCTTAACACGATGTGTTCATGGATCGACACAATTATGTTAGGAAATGGTTAGGGTGTTATATTCCCGCTTAAAACGGTATAGTAAGATCCTCGCTCAATTACGATGTACGAAAATGTATGTTGCATTATTTCTTTACGGAGAGTTTTATTTACCAAATATTATTGAATCGTGAGCAAAATCTTGTAATTTCGCTCAAGAGTCAAGCTGTCCCGAAACCTTTATTTGTGCTCTAATTTCTGAACGGAAGCTGTTAAAAATTTTCTAAATGCTGGGCAAACGTTATCAAACGATAAACAAACGAAAGCCTATTTTTTTTAAATAAATTGAATGTATTTTTTGTTTTTTGGGAAATTTACAATGATGGGAAAATTCCTTTTTCGCTTGTATTTCATGAAATAAACGTAGTTTATGTATTTTATGTGATGGACAAACGCAGAGGATAGAAAAGTACTGAAAATTCTGCGGGTTTCTTGTTTGTTTGTTTTTTTTCGAATTGAAAAAATGACGGCAAATAGTTTTTTGGAATTAACTTTTGAACTCGGCCTGGTAAAAATTTTCCAAAGGGTAGTCAAACGTGGTCAAACGATGGACAAACGACTCAGCCAAAAAATTGAATTTTCAAATTTTTTTCCGGCCAACTTTACAAATTTTTTTGAAAATTTATTTTGGGTGTTCCGTTGGTGATAAATCACGACCGTAGGTGAATAAGAGATCATTAGGAGGTAAAGAAACGAATGCAAATTAAAAGTTTTGAATTTTCATTAGTTTGTTGCTAATTTGTCGATTTTGAGAAAAGGCGGGAAAAACGTTTTTGCCTATAACGTTTGAACCCGGCCTGGTAAAAATTTTCTAAAGGTTGGTCAAAAGTGGTCAAACGATGGACAAACGAATCGACCAAAAAAATTTGCATTTTGAAACTTTTTCTGGCCATCTTCACGGTTTGTGGGTGCAGTGGAATACGTTTTTCGCGAATATCTGCTGGAGGAAACGTGGTAAAAATAATGTAGTTAGTGATTAAAGGTGGTCAAACGATGGACAAACAAAAGCGCACTTCAAATTTTGATATTTTTAATATTTTGGGCAAAATCTTGTAATTTCGTCATATCGTGAAGTTGTCCAGGAAAATTTGTTTTTGTTCTACTTTGTGAACGGAGGCTGGTAAAAATATTCTAAAGGGTGGTCAAACGTGGTCAAACGGTGGACAAACGTATACATGAAAAAATTCTGAATTTTGAGTTTTTTTCTGGCCATCTTCACGGGGGTTGATTATTGTATATTTAAATGTAAAATGCACATGAAATTATAGAGGTATCTGCACCCTTCGCGAATTTACCTGTCAGCTTTCACTCGTTGCTTTCTCTCTACCAGAGAGTATATATGCTCTCTACAGGAGGCAACCCATTTGGAACGCCTGACACAGCCCGGCGCGTCGCCGGCCGAAAGGTTATTCTGTCAGATGCCTCCCATTGCAAACGGCCGGCTTAGCCCGCCTCCGCCCGGACGTGGAATGGTCCGCCCGGATTGCTTCCCCGAGAATTATACTGCGATTTTTCTAACTGCGACCCTCAAGGCCACTCAAATCCCATCTTCGCGATGGAATATGTCACGGCATTTCGCGTCTTTCTCGGTCTTGCCGGAAGAAGTCGCATGATCGCAAGCACTGCTTCATACGGTCGCGATCGTGCGAAATCTAGCGGAACGACTGAGAAAGACGCGAAATGCCGTGACATATTCCATCGCGAAGATGGGTTTTGAGTTGCCTTGAGGGTCGCAGTTAGAAAAATTGCAGTATAGATCCGGTGGAGTTGGATGGGAGGACGAGTATCGAGCGGCGGCTCCTGCCTAAGTTGCACGGTTGCACAACCCCCAGATAATCTGAAAAGATCTTACGTTAGGAATATGCACTTTTCTTCTAATGAATTCAATATTCAAGATATTACAGCAATATCGATGTACAGTATATAAAATTATTTTGAAGCCAAAGAGCGCCCAATTAGCGGTCTCTCCGCCGTGTGCTGCTCTCCCAGGTATTACATCATGATCTTTTACTGCATTTACTCTTTGGTCCTACTTTTCAACGCGCCTCAACAAAGGGCCTTCGGTGGCGCAACCGGTAGGAGGTGAGTCTTGTCGCCGTGCGCTGCGCTGCGTCCGAGGGGCATACCAATATTCTGCCTTCGTCTAACACTAGCTCTAACTTAATTTTATAAATAAATACTCTAAATAAATTAACAGTTATTCGTCCTACCCTTACTTATGCTTGCTCCATCTAGTTCAATGCTGCCAAAACTCATATTAACAAATTACAAATTCTCCAAAATAAATTCATCCGAAAAATATTTCACGCGCCCTGGTATATTCCCAACTCTCAACTACATAATGAACTGAACATTGATACTATCCACTTCCTAATTCGTTTACAAAGCCTTAAATGTTTCAACTCCTTGGATGACGTACAACAGACCCACACTTTCAATTTAGGTCAAATATGAGATCCGTCTAAAAAATTCTACGAATTTTTGAACTGTGATGCTAAATTGCGAACGAAACCCTTCTGCGTTTTATGAACAAAGGGGGGGAAGTAATTAATTTAAGCAAATTTGTCTTGTGAGCATTTAGTTTTATGGAACATTTTGAGCAAAAATTTCTGTATTTCTACGATTAGTTTTATTTTCTCGCTACTGGTCACGCAGTATAGGAAATGTATTGCTCCTGGGAAAAACTGCAAATTTTCCACAGTAAAACTCTTACTGCCCAGTGTGTGTGTGTGTGTGTGTGTGTGTGAGAGAGAGAGAGTGTGGGTGTGTGTGTGAGGGTGTGTTGGTGTGTGTGTGTGTGTGTGTGTGAACAGCTGGCTTGGAAGTTTGCGTGCGCGCTCGACACGGCGCGTGTCCTGTATTAAAGCCAACGGAGCAGCAAGGCAGTAGGGAGTTTTAGCGCCAGGCGTAAGGAGACATCCTTAAAACTCCATTGATCACGTGACTAACGACTTTATACAGTCGCAATGAACAACGTTCGGAAGAGTTTTAGCAACAGCGTCATTGCGTTATGCATTATGACAAATGAAGCATTTCAAGCATAGAGGTACTACTATGCTAGAATTGAACAAAGAAGTTCCATAACACGTCAAAGAGTATGCTAGTAGTGAGACATTTCAATCACAATACGAGTCAAGTGTATAACAAATCTACGTTGTGCACAGAGTTTTAGATTTTCTGGCCCTCCGTGAGGAGTGTGTAGTCTGGAATTTTGAATAGGCTTTCCTTGAGAATGTTATTTTTATTTAATTGATTATTATTGAATGTTATTAATTAGATTAGTTGAACATAGAAGTGACGATCCTCATTGTTATTTGAACGGTCCGAATTGTAAATTCAACAATGTATTTTCCTCAGTGAATCATATATTGAAATATTGAAAATTTGTAGTGTTTATTATGATCAAAAATGTTTATACATAACTGTAGGATACATATTTTGAAATCTACATTAATAAATTATTTTAATTAAAATGCAATCTTCTGTGCAAGGTGATAATATGAGCCTCCACTTTTATTTCGACTTGTGTGCGCATGTACATTAAATTTTGTCTCATTAAGTGTATTGAAAACTACAGTTTTCTGTAAAAATGAGCTTAAATTTCCGCATTTTCAGAAACACTCAAACACAGTTTTCTCAAAAACGGCTCCAAATTTTTTCTTGTAACTTTTTGTACGGATAATGCTAATTGCAGTGTTTAAGATAGCATAAAATTCATTTTGCTGTATTATTTTGTTTCTTCAAAAATTACACAAATGTAATTTTGTTGAAATTTCTTTCATATCTTTAATATGCACATTATCGGCGATTTGTATACATTATTGCATGTGTGAGTGGCAGATTCACACGACTTGCAATAAAGCTTTTCGAAATCGAAATAGTTTTCTGTAAAAAAGAGCTTTTCGCATTAACACATTTGTGAGTGCCAGTGCTTGAAACGACTTCGTTGTTTCGACATCTCAATGGTTTTCTGTGAAAAAGAGCTTCAAATTTTGCATTTACAGAAACGCGTAAACGCCTTTTTCGTAAAAACGGCACCAAAGTTTTCAACGAAAATTCCCGTTTAGGACGAGGTTTTATTCTTCAATAATATTCTTAAAGTAGTTTTTTCGGCTCTGCCATTAGGAAACCGAAAAATCGATCAAAGGTGAAAAAATGTTCGGGCGGCGATAGATGGTTGTTGGCATAAGGATGGGGCACGACCGAAAAGTCAGCCCCGACCAAAGAAATTAGGATATTAGCTACTACGAGAAAATCTGTGCCATACTGTAGCTCCACTGGTTCCTTTTTGTATTGGCCCTAGAATTTTTGGTGGCATCTAGAACAAGAATAGTACGAACACAAGTTGCAGTGGATGTAATACAAGCCATTTAAAGTTTTGGGGCTCATACGTATGTATACGCTCGTACGCGTAACATAGTTCGGGGCTCGTTTTACAACCATCGCCATATTAAAATTCTGCAAACTAAAACCGGTCTATGATAGTTCGCAATTACAGGTTGAATGCGTAAAAACAACGTTTAAAACATATTGTATTTCGTTGTTATAATTCTTAAAAATTAGAATCGGTCTAAGCGAACTCAACTCTAATTAAAAACCAAAGACATACCTTCCAAAGCTTTTAGAAGCGAGAAAACAAGAACACCTCTGTTTCACATCAGCTCGCATATACAACTGAACCACAAAGCTATATTAGCAACAGGAGTTATTAAACTAGTTAAAATTGTTCCTGCTAGAATGTTTGCGATATATGAAAAGATACCAAGAGGGCTCATATTATATGAATGCTTCATATCACCACCTTTAACTCTATCTACATCTAATAAACGGGAAATACTATTTCTTTTTGAGAGTAAAAATTTGAGTGTTATGACTAGACCTCGGAATTTTACTCACAAACTAGTGGTGCTACAGAATGGCACAGACTTTCTCGTATTAGTTTTCTATTTCCTTGGATCTTCGCTAGCTATTCGGAATTGCCACAAACTCTTTCTTGCCAGCTGTCATCTATCACCGCCAAAAGTACATTTTTTTGTCATTTTCTTAATTTTTCGGTATCCTATTGGTTACCTATTGGTTCCCTAAACATTAATATTAGAATATCAAAGAACACAAAAACCTAGTCATAAATGGCAATTTTCTTTTAAAAATTATGCGCCGTTTAAGAGAAAATGGCGATTTAGAGCTACTAAAAATGCGAAATTTGAAGCTCATTTTAACAGAAAAGTTTTGAGTTTTCAAAATACTTTATTTGAAGTTATTTGAAGCACTTACACACACAAATATAATAATGTTTACTAATTGCTGGTAATGTGCATATTAAAGATGCGAGAGATCTTTCACAAAAATTACAATTATGTAATTTTTTAAAAAACAAAAAAATAACTCAAAATAAACTTTACGCTTTACTAAAGAGTGCAATTAGCACTATGCGTTACAAAAGTTTGAAGAAAAAAATTGCAGCCATATATGAGAAAATGGCGTCTGAGCGTTTCTGAAAGTGCCAAATTTTGAGCTGTTTTGAGAAAACGGTTGTGTTTTCGAGAAACTTTACTTGACATTATTTCAAGCAAATATACTCGTAAATATAGTAATGTGAAAAAATCGCCGCTAATGTAAATATTGTCGACGTGAGAAATATGTGAAAAAATTTAAATATTTTTAATTTTTGAAAAAACCAACCGATAGACCAATATGGATTTTATGTCATCTGATAGAGTAAATTTACCACTATCCATACCAAAAGTTTCAAGAAAAAAGTTTGAGCCGTTTTTGAGAAAATGTTTTTGTAATTTTTTAATATTGCACATATTGCACGCAATATTGCACGAAAACTACTAAAATTTTGAGAAACATTTACATGACCCTTATGAAAGAACTCAATATGCAGAATAAATTTTATTTGTAGAAAAAATCTCTATCTTCAATTTTGTAGCTGGAGAAAGACGCCGAAAAAAATTCAAACTTTCAAAATTTTCGAAAATTCAGAGTTATCCGTGAAAATCCGACATATATGTTAATAAGTGTATTTTACTGTATTCTTACAAGAAATTTAAAGAAAAAATTTGGAGCCGTTTTTGAGAAAATTTTGAAAATTCTCGGGGCTTCATATAAAGTACCCCCAAATTTTGAAGAATCTTTTTCAAAATCTCAAAGCTTTGACGAGAATCAGATCGACCAGGGAATATCCATTTTGGAAGAAATCGTACGTATGGTTTAGGCGCTAGCAGTGTTCACAGACAGACGGACAGTCGGACGTTTTCCTTTCAATTGGTTTTTCGGTATGAAGGACCTAGAAAACAGGGTTTCTGGCTACACCACGCGTTAGGGGATTTTTTTGTCTTAATTTAGCAACTGGTTTTATCCACTTATTCGTTTTCACGGCCCGGCAATTAATTTTTTTCCGCCGAAAATTGGCCATTTTTTCGCGCAGCATTACATAACTTTCCGTATACTACGTATATCACTCCATGTATACGTACGTATACGGGAAAGTAAAAATGTTTGATATAGGTATCTAAAATAGGCAACAAAATACGAAATAGGCACTAAAAGGGATTAAAATCGACGTTTGAGGCACTTAAAATAGGTTACAGAATGACTAAGCCAGGCAAAACTAGTGGTGCTACAGAATGGCACAGTCTTTCCCGTATTAGTTTTCTATTTTCTTGGGTCTTCGCTAGCTATTCGGAATTGCCACATACTCTTTCTTGCCAGCTACCATCTATCAACGCCGAAGGGTACATTTTTTTGTCATTTTCTTAATTTTTCGTTTTCCTATTGGTAGAACGAAAATATTTATTACTACGTATATCACTCCGTGTAGACGTACTTATACGGGAAAGTAAAAATAGACATGAAAAAGGTATATTTCTGGCATGTAGAAATTGTCTCTAAAGGATTAAATTAGGAAATTTTTATTATGCAAAAGTATTTTTACATTTATGAAAGAGGCTACAAGCATATTTTCTTCACATTCATAATTAGCAGTATAGTATACAATCAATATTTTCTTCAAGAAGGCTGTCTTGTCTATTAAAATAATGTTTAATGCTGAAAATGAACTTTTTACCGACAGATTTATAGGAGCAAACAAATTTAGTTACATTTCTCATGCTCACGTGTCCTGGAACTTTTTCACTCGTCCCTTCTTCCCACCCCAAAAAACATGTACCACACGACCCATTTAAACACTGACCAGTATTTTGTAATGTACGCCTCTGTGAGAGTAGGCTTTTGCCTGGCCTGTCTGTCGCTTTCCTCGCCTGGACTTCGCAAACGACGCGCTGCAGCAATAAGCCTCAACATGCCAACAGCGCAGCTGCATCAGGAATGGGTGCAATTGCCCAAGAAGTGCGTGCTGATCGGAGACGAGCGTGAAACATTATGTTGACTTGCAGGGCTTCTTTTGTTTGGTATTGTGAGTGAAAGATTTCGGTGCGGTGTTCGATCTCACAATATTTGCATTCGGAAAAGTTTTTGCGTTTCCGTATAACGAATTTCAAAATTTAGCATTTAAAATAATATCGTTTTTGAAAATCACTTGTTTTAGGCAAAAAACATATTAAAATCGACATCAACCGCCCTTTTTAGGACATATTAGGCATGCTTTCAGTACATCTATTTTCTCATGATTCGTAAACATCTGCAATTACTTTGCAAACATCCTAAAAAGGCATTTGCCCTAAAATCAGAGGTCTAGTTATGACTCATGATTTTAGGCATGAAACTGTTTAATTTCCAAGTAAATAACGTTTTAAAGCAAATTATAATTGAAAGAGGATGTATTTAATAAGAGATATTCAAAATAACGCTGAACACTATCCCGCGCGTTTTATAATACTGAACTAAAGTTCAGCAATTTATTAATGTATATTATCCGCTCAGCTTAATAAAATTATTGTTCGCTTAATTATTATTACATTTCTTCTTAAAATACATAAACAAATATTTTATACATAAATTTGAAGATTTGCGACATGAAATGAAATATATATTTTTTTAATTTGTCCCAAGATTGGGGAGGGGGCAGTTGCCCCCCTTTGCCCCCCCCCCCGAATCCCGCCTCTGGGTCCTATATAACGAGCGGCATGGCACTCGGAGCGGGCAGAATAGTTTTTGACTGAGATCGAGTGCGCTTCAGAGATCGTGATAGTTACGGTTACGCCTATCACGCCAGTGCTTATTTTATTCTATTAGATTATCGTGAATTAGGTTACCAACTTATACATCTGGTAACAGGCGAAGGGCTAAGGACTAGGTACTTTCTTTTCTGGCAAGTGGTACACCTGGAATCGTTTATTAATTATATGATTTGGACAGTGGCTCTTCTTTTTAAAGATGAAATAACACAATAAACTGTAATTTTTGAAATAAAGAAAAGGGGGTTCCTTTATCCAACCAGAGGTTTCAAAATGTAATGAAGTAACTGCAGAGTTGCCGACGCTTATTAAAAAAATTAAAACTAACAGCGCGAAGCTACTGAGAATCGAAGAGCGCCATTACTTGTTTGGTTAGGCGTTTTCCTTTTAAAATGAATTTGCATTTTATGCATTTTCCTTTAAATCAGCGTCTCGCTGAACTTACTTTTCATCTGCTTTTGCGTATTTTGTGTAAAACTGTTTCGTTTTTCCTAACATTGGCGAGTTTAGTGCAAGGGTCAAGTACCCTATCAAAGTTAACAAGTGGCATTAATACCTGTGGTTATTCTACTATTAATGCAATGAGTAGGACATGCATGTCTTAATCCTGACCCCACGCCTAGCTGTCAAGCAGACAGAAATATTATTCGGACAATATGTGCGTGTCGTATTACAGCATCGTATTATTTTCAAACGCTCTTCGACAAAACCTACCGACTTCTTCGAAGCATTAACAATACATGTTTATTATGTTTTCTGTCATCCTGCAGGCCAAATATCTAGAGAACATGGGCATGAAAGGCAAACAGGAAAAAGCCTCAACTTTGAAGGATTCCCTCACAAATGATGCGCCTTCGGAACTGGGAGACTTGGACCGGATTCTGGACTTCATGCTATGCTGCATAGCGCACAACCTGACGAACACCAGCACCGCACAGCGCGTTCCTGACCTGAACATGTCGATTCCGCTCAAGTATGGATACTTTGAGGTATTTGTATTTGAATGAATGAAAATTTTCGCTTCGTAGTTAAGGCAATTTTTTTCAATCTAATTAAGTCACTGAGTTTATGCAGTAAAAAAGACTAAAATAAGCGACATGAACTGCTCTAAAGCCTTTAAAATGTCCTCAAAAGATAAAATTAAAAATTTACTTTGTAACTATTTGTTTTGAATTGTTTTGGATTTGAGTCATGGATCATGAATGTATAAAGAGTTCGACACATTAGCAAAGAATTGTTGGTAAAAAAACTATTTTAAAAATAATGTAATTTTTGTAGACCTGATATTTTTTTATTATCCGCACATTTTTATGAGTTGAGTCAATGGTTTTATATTTTTCTTTTATTTTCTTCGCCTTCTCTTTCCCGTCCTCTTTCATTTCCATCTTTCTTGCTTGCATTCTTTCATCTATTTTTCTTTCTTCTATTTTCCTATATTTTCTTCTGATCCTCCTTCATCTTCTTTTTCTTCTTTGTGTCTCAATTAATATTACTGTAGCATGTCGACTTGAGGAGTTGCTGCAATACAGGAAGTGTGACACAACCAAGAATCTGATTGCATGAAGAAGGGTGCCAGCGATTCAAAGTGCTCAGCTAAATTTATCGTACCGGTTGTATTTTTGAGAACATATTATGTGTATTATTGAAGTATATTATACATGCTTATTATTAAAATATTACGCCGTATAATAGACGTTCAATGTAATAAACACTTTAATGTAGTAAACACAACAGATATTACAAATTTGTATCGATTTTTATTGTTATGAGTTTTGAATGAAAATAACTGAACAAAGCTACTTCGCATTTCAAATTTCAATTTCAGTTAAGTTGTACTTTTTATTGAGTGACTTAGGGCAGAACACAAAAAGACACCACGTGGGGAACAAAGTGTTGACTAAGAGGCAAAAAGGCTGAAATGCAATTTGTGATACAGTTTGTTCGCGCGAGCGGATCCCGAAAACAAATGGGCAGAAGGGATCTTAAGGGGGAACACCCTCGAGAAGCGGAGATTCCTTGGTTTCTTTTTGTAGAGTATTGAAAGTGGAAGTGCATAGAGGTCTGTGTGAGCGTGTGATGTAGAAAGTAAATGGGATTGGACTGCTATTGGGGAGAAAATTGCCGTACCACGCACCCCCGAAATTTTTTCCCCCTATTTGTGCGAGTATATGTGGAGGAGAAAACTTTTGGGGCGAACAGGAGGCAAGAAAATGGAGGCTTTCCTGGAAAACATCAAACAAAGAATATATACACGCCAAATGATTCTCAATGTGAATATTCGCATAAAATGCTTTGGTAATTATTCGTTGTTCAGACTCGAGGATGTTTTATTATAGCTGTACCGCTCGCAAAATAATCATCATGGCGGACGTACCTTTGGTCAAACCCCCACAGTGCCGTGGGCGGACAGTTCAGGACACTGGATAAATTGAAGGGAGCTGTGGCCGCCATTGTAGTGGATGAATTGCGCGCGCGTTTCAAAGTTAAGGTTGTATTTTCACGTGTTTTGAGAGTAACAGAAATAATAAGATACAATCAACCATCACAACAAATCATCACACTGCGGCCATTGTTTTCATACATGTTCTTTATGTCATTATTCTATAAAAAATTGTATAGATATGAACATTTTCGTTAATTTCTTTGTCCGGTTTTGTTTTAGACAGTCATATTTACAAGTGTATTATTAACTACATATTGAATATATTGAAATATACCTTCATCCTTCACTTCGTAATACGTTGTCGTGAGTTTGACCTGTTCCGAATTTATAGAAAGATGTGGGCGCCAGGAACAGGTGACATAAACTAATACTAACTTTTCCCTATTTAATTCTGTCAAAATTATATGGGCATCCAGCTAGCTTGGGCCGATGGATTCGGATTACATGTATTCGTTATCGCTAAGATAGCCGATTACCTGATCTGCCGACTGTACAGCCTGGCGTGGAATCTGAAATATGGAAATTCTCTGCTTCCAACTAATTAGAAGCTTATGATTGACAAATGAACAGACTCTTTCTTTTTCCAAAGAACAAAATTTAACAATTTATTCAATGTTAATTTTAACAGATTACTTAATGGCCATGACCCCTTTTAAAAGATATTATTTTAATATACTGCAGTATATGTTACCGTCTTGCCGACCCGCTCGTTCCGAAGACGCTTCTCACTTGGCCGATGAATCCGAGTCGCTCTTCTGTCTTCTGATCTTGCGCGGTTGCTGAAGTATCCAGTCCACACTGCATAAATCTAGCTAAGTTCTTTCCGACGCTTTAGGTTCATAATCTTTCACACGAGTTTAATAAAATACTAATGTTCGAACTATCGTCCGATGAACACCCAAAACTGCCCAAGTCCGCGGATGTACTCCGGCAAATAATTTCTAAGTCCGATGACGACTGTTACTTTTCGCACGAAAATGTATAAGTCTCACTTTCAACTACAAGGTCCGCACACTATCTGCACTCCACGAAACTCAAGAGCCGAGTTCACGACCTACACTCCACCACTCTGAGTCAGACTGTAACGATCTGCACTCAACGAAGCTCCAAGTCCGAATGAATGTTTTTCTGTATTTTGCAACCCTTGATGGGTCGGTAGCGTCCCACGTTCTATTTTTCCAAAACACGGCGGTAAACACCAGAAAGTCTAATTGCCCCCCGCCAACCCGCTCATTTCTTACAACCCCATGTAGCCGCGCCTTCGTCCGTCATACGTTTTTCGACCAATCACATATTCTTTATTATATCGATCTAGCCAGCGTTCCGGCACCTACGAGGCTTGCAGCTAGTTTATTTACCTGCCCTGCACCATAGCAACCCTCTGCGCTGGCGTTACTAGGGCCGGATATCGCCATTTTACAAGTCCATTTAGTCGCCCCGTATACAACTAATATTATGAATAAACCATGTCCCGTTCTGGTATATCACAATATATTGCTAATAAAATAAATACTACATATTGTTCCATAAAATAAAAAACATAAATAATTGGGGACAAGACATATAAAATTCCCCCAGAGAAATTTGTTTTCCCCTTCTTATTCAAATTTGAAAAAAATCCAGTTTTTCCCCTCCTTAATATTTCTGCTCAGTATGTGCTCTGATACCATGGAAGGTATTGAGGGTTTGTTTCTTTACAAAATGCAAGATTTTTTCAAAAATCACAAGTAGATTTGAAGTAAGAATAACATAAGCTATCAAAGTAAGCTCATTTGTATCTAGTACATAATTATACTTTACATCAATTTACTTTACTTAAAACATAAAATGTAGAAAAAATGCAATTGATTTTAGTTCATTTATTTTACTTAAATCCTAAATGTTAAAAAATTAAAATTTAGCTGATAATAATTTCTTTTTATACAAAATAGACTCCTGATGAAGAGGAAAAGGATTCCTTGAAATGGTAATGTTTCACAAAATTCAACACTACATAATAAAATTCAAATTACAAAATATTTTTATTAACCTTTTGGCTCTTAATCAGTACAAATATGACTGTCTAAAACAACACTGGACAAAAATATAATTATAACCCTAAGACAGAAGATAGTGGAATATGAACCTTTTCACATAAAAGGCCTACTAACTGTCCAAATTCTTTGTTTTTTTTCCTTTGCGAATTCAACGGAATGAAATCTAGAACAGTCTATGACTTGTTCCTTACCTTCCTGGACATGGTTGTGACAGAAACAAACATTAATCAGGATTTAATGTACATTTTTCTACATAAACGTATTAAATATTTCTGTATTCCATTTCACAAGAAAAGGTGGAAACCTACCAAATTATTTTCCTATAATATCTTATTAAATATTTTTTGTTTTGAAGAAGCTTCACAACTACACAAATAGATTATTAGTTGATTAGATAGCTGTGTGGATTCCAAATTGTCCAGATCTAGGTGAACCCCTTATAACTTATCAGATTATACAAGAAAGGTTATTAGTTTTTACTCAACAAAAAGAAGTCGCAACTTGAATAGGGATATTATTATTCCTCTTTTGTTTATCATTATTTAAATTATATCATAGACATTTTTTAAAAACTGAAATGTATTTATTACATCTGATTGGTTCAACGCTAAAAATAAATACGACTACACTCACAGGCATGACAGAGCTGAGTTATTGGAGGGGGATGTTAGGTGGGGGGAGCTCTTACTTTAAATTAATAATCTAAGAGTTATAATAGAGTAAATATTAAACAGCAAACAACTGAGAATGAATGCTCATTAATGTTATTCATATTTAGTAACAACTTTTAAAATAAATTTTAAAAACTTCTGAATTTGAGGGTGAAACAAAAAACAACAATTGTACATGAAAACAACTTTATTTGTCATTACTTTAACGAATGGCCTTTTATCCTTCGTAATCAATTATTGATTTAGGAACAATACACCTTCATTAAGGTGTTGCCTCAACATTTCTTTGTGGAGTGTCACACTATGGGCCGGTTTCACCACCTTCGATTAGTGCTTAACCTCGTTTATCTTGGAGTTTAATCGCGTTTAAGGTTCTTGGCGAGTTTCACCACGTATATTAAACGCGTTTACTGGAAGTTAAACTCACGAGGAGTTAAAAGCCCGAGATCGGCCGTTTAAGCGAAGGTAATCGCGTTTATCTGCTATCCATCCTCGTTTCCACGGTGTTTGAGGTTATTTAAGCGCAGTATTATGATAGCAGCAGGTTAATGCTTCTAGATGAATAGAATATAGTTTTGATTATTATTTGTTTGTCTACATTCCTGGAAGTGTATTTCCGTCATATAAGTCGACAAAATCAACAAGCAATGTTTAAAAAACATATCAATTTTATTTACACTTATACATTATAAACAATTTCACAAAAATGACAATCAGAGTTTGAAAGAAAACTATTATAAACGGATTATATCTTACACAACAACAAATATTGAAGCTAAATACACATGCTGATTGATGACCAGAAGTAATTTGTGGTTCTTCTATGGTACCTCACCACGCCATACCATGCCTGCAATTAGCTGTGTTTAAAAGGAAAGGAAATTGGCCAAGCAGGTACTATTTGAAACAAAATATACTTCTGGCAACAGTCTATTCCAAAGATGAAAATACAATGCTCAGTTTCTGATTTTAAAAAAATTGCAAAGAATGCTTGGCAACTCATTGCTTGTAACGCTCATTAATATTTTTGTTACTATGTTCATCTAGACATACATCACAGCAGTAGATATGAAAAGCATAATTCCAAATCCAAAATAATTAAAAATAAACAAAGAAAACAATTCATTAATACTCAATATATCAATTAATAAATTCAATCAATGAATCAATTCATGAATACTCAATATAAATCATGTGAAGCTTATCTAAAATATTCATTATTAAAAACTTTAAATTCGAAATAAGTGAAATAAAATTGTTACGGTATTTAAAAATTGAAGTGCCAAGGCAGGGAACCATGGTATCATAAACAACCATGTTCTGTTTTATTATATACAGAATAAATAAGAAACCTACAGGACTGTATAACGTATAAATAGATTTACTATAATTTATAACAAAGAAAAGGCAATTGTATACATGATAGCAAAGAAATATTATTTATAAAAAATCAATTTTTAAAATTTAGTCAATACAGAAATTATGTAGAAGTGAATCGTAAAAAGTTGATAAAAACATTGGTCTCAACTTGTGCATTAACACAATTATTAGTTTTTATGTATAATGTTTCAAGAACAATCCTAGAAAATTGTCTTTAAAGATAATATTCTAGGACTGAGCTTGAAAATACTTATTGCAATGAGAGCTATCTTAAGTCATATTGAATTAAAATAAAATAACAAAATTTATAGTCAAAAGAAGGGTACACCTATTGGTGGTCCATAAAAGTGCTCTTTTTGCAGTTTGTTATAAGAAAACGTGATCAACAAATTCTGAAAAATATAAAATATGAATTATATCTCGGATATGTTGACGATACTTTGTTTATTCTGCCTGAGAATTCTATAGATACTGTATTACAATAATAAATATCTACAGTAATAAAATCAATATATGATGTGTAGATATTTTTTATGGGTGTAACAAGAAATGAAGTGGCTAATATTGCAAGTAGTAACTATAATCATAAACTTCAATATTAATTTTTTTATTAACCGTATCTGAGCATTGTTTCATCTTTCATTGTAATTGGAGTTTTCACCTATACAATTGTATTTGTTACTAGAAATATTATTTTATATTTCTTTTATGAAGTACAAGCTTGGCCAGCTTCCTTTTCGTTTCAACTCTCAGCAAATCATAAATATGGTAAGGAGTGAAGTGAGAAGTGATGCCATATCAATGGGCCATAGACTTCATCTGCTTACCAATCAACATGTGTATTTACCTCCATTATATGTTGTTGTGTGTAAGGTATTCTCAATTTATTTTCTAAATTCTGAGTGTTAATTTTGAGTCGCTTGAAATGCATAGTACGTATAAGTAAAATTGTGTTTATGTATGTTTTTAATAACACAAGGCTTTTTGATCTTATGAATGTGCTATATCCCTCAAATAAGTTTTTGAAAACATTGGGAAACAAATAATTCAAACTTGACAAAGTCCTATGAAGAAGCCGCTTCCATTATTACGTTTATGGTATAAGAACTTTTTAAACTCATTATTTCTCTGTTGGGAGAAAAGTTGATTTGAGAAGAAGTTTGAATTTCAGTTGTTGTTTTTTTTTCAAAATAATATTTTTTTGTACAAATAATAATTTTATAGACAGTTCATGAGAGACAATAGGGATGTTTCGCTTGTTGGAAATGAAAATAGGAAAATATTACATTTGGTTTTAATAATAATATTCATATATTTAGGGTATGTTTATATTACACTGGTTTACAAAAATAACCTTTTTTTCTTTCACAAGAATGAAAATAACAGATTCTATAAGTATTTTTCATAATGAATTGAAATATGATTTCAGTTTTTTCCCATCAGGCACAAGTTTTGTGTGATATGCATTTTAACATTTTATAATTTCAATAAAATCAGTAATTAGCTATCCACCTCTAAATGGTACACTACTCGTCCTGACATATTCTTACTTCTCATTCTGTAGCTAGAAAGCGGTAATGATGATTTTCGGGCATATATTGTACCTGGAACATCTCTCTTCTTGGTCTAACAGTAGTCCAGCCAACATATTACAACCACTTTTGTTTTAGTGCCTGTTTTCCATTGTAGAAATTTACTGATGAACACGATCTCCATGCTCATCGCTGACAACCCCAAGATTTTCCAGGAGGAAGACATAAGCCAGAGTCTAAGAAGTGAATTTTCAAAGACTTATTTCATCCCATAGCTTTATAAAAATGCAGATCAGCTACTACATCCAATAGTTTTCTGCTTCATGATTTCCAAGGAAATTGCAATATACCTTTTTGAAAGACCGTCAGACTGTTTTTTCCAGTGGATGTAACAGTTCTTCAAAAATATTCATCAGCTATTAATGACCACATTTGTGGTCCTAAATAATTCAATTTAGCATCACTTACTTTAGGGAATTTTGATTCAAGTACAAGAATCCATCAGAAAGTTTATCCATAGCTTTTACAAAATTTTTTTCCTCCTAATTTAATATGCAATGGAGGTAAATATATTTTCAGGATTGAATAAATGGACTAGACACATTTCTCATGTCAGGGATATGTGATTCCTTTAATTTTTGTGGAACAAAAATAATAACCACTTAGATGTTCCCTCGATTCCCTCCAAATCGTAGTAATTGCAAATGGCATATGATGTGTACCATTTTTTCTATCAAGACAGCAGTTTTAACACATAAAACATATATTTGGGGCCCACCTCTTTTTTAAAATTACCAACTTGACAGCCAATGTAATGTTGATAACATTTTTTCCCAAGTGGTGTTAAATTTTGCCTCAGAGTCTTTCATGTGAGATCACTACAAATACACCTGAAAGTATCTGCATGATTTAATAACTTTCTTGGCATGATGAAAATACAGAACACTAACTCATAGCTTACACAGTACAGTGTTTAGAAGTGCACTGTGTAAGCTATGTGTTAGTGTTCTATAATTTCATTATGCCAAGAATGTGCCAACACATCACAATGCCAGTAACTGGTCTGATCATGTCAAAAAAACATGAATACATCCACACAGTATTGACTGTTGGTGTTTCAGTAGGATATTACATATATTTTCCTTAAAAAAAGCTTGAATAAGATCGCTACTTATAAGGTAAAGGTCCCTACGACAGGTCAAAGAGAATATTAAAACCATATTTTAAAAAGTAGCTATCACAAAAAACTCTACCTGATGGAAAAATTATTTATATACATATTTGAATTCACTATGAAAAAACTCACTAGAATCACTAATCAGATTTATTGTGAAGAAAACCTTGACGACCAGTGTTATCACACGTACATTTTTTTCCTTTAAACTGTTTATCCTGCGCAGCTGTTCTGCGCAGCGGGCCTGGTTGCAGGCGGAGGAGCTAGTGGAGTCTGGTAGATCAGTAAATAGTTTGTGATTTTCACTTATTGTATTTAGCAGCAAAACAATACAGGAACTTAAGATTATCTTAACCTAAATGAAGATGAATGAATGCCTTATTACTATGTACACTATAAAATTGGTTTAGCTGAGCAAAGTTTTGCCCATTGTGAATAGATTTGGTAGTTAACATTTACATAAGCTGGAGAATGATAATTAGTGATTGAAGTTGATAACAAGTAATTTGAAGTTTGAAATGAATTTAGGTTGAAATAAATCTATATTAAAATTGCCGTGAGAAATTTAGTAATGTCATAGCAATGCTTTTGTGAATTAGGGCACTCATCTGTTGGCTGCAGGTAGGTGTCCAACCATGTGAAGAGACATCAGGCGGCTAGTCTCCGTAGACTCGGTCGTCGTTAATAGTTGATTTGGCAGTCCTGATGGTGCACTCGGAGATCTGGCAGTTCCCTGTAGAACACTCTGCGTTGTCCCCGACTGCGGCCCGTGCAGGAACGGTGTAGTTAATCGAATAGCGCAGGAAGCGCGCGCGACATAATTCAGTTGCGGAATGTCGCCGGCACTGCTGGTTTTAGATTTTGATATAGGCCGTGCGCACCACAAAGTTGGCGGCCGTATCAGAACGGCACAATACTGGATTACGATAGTATTTAAGCGTGCGCACCACAAAGTTGGCGGCCGTATCAGAACGGCACAATACTGGATTACGATAGTATTTAAGCGTGCGCACCACAAGGTTGGCGGCCGTATCAGAACGGCACAATACTGGATTACGATCAGCGGATCAGTTGATTGAAAGGTTAGAGTGTTCGTGCCTATATAGTTTTCGTTCACTTGCGAACGCGACAAAGATAGTTTGGCTGCACGAACAAGCTTGTGCCCGCCACGGTAGACAGAAGATAAGTATTTTTTGGTGGCTGAGAGCGGTGAGGGCTGCGTGAGAGTGCGTCTGTGTGTGTGTAGCGTGTGTAAGGGAGCGACCGGGCCCGAGAGGCGCGGCCGCGGGTCGCGGTGTTCGGAGGCGGTTAGAGAAAGCGGGGGCGGCTTCCCTATCTTTGTAATGTGGATCATAAATCGGTCGGCAACGAGGGGCGCCCTTGGGTGCGGCCGCGCGGGCAGCGCGGGCCGCGAGCCGGGCCCGGCCGCAGACGAGGGGAGGGGTCGTTTTTGGGTGTGTCCGTGGGCCGCGCGGGCGGCGTGGGACCGAGCGAACCGCACCCTTGCGCGGGCCGGCCGCGGGCAGGGGGTCGAAGTGGAGCGGTTTCCGTGCCCTACGTAGTAAGATTGACCAAAACATTACAGATATAATTTAACAAAAAATAATTCATTTATTACATTACAACATTTTATTTCTGCAATTTAGCAACTGAGAGAACCAAGAAGATTAAAATATATCGTTTCTAATAAGAAATCTGTATGGACTTCGTGATTTCTAACCTCTATGCTCAGAATATTATACAATTTTGTGCTTGCAAAGAGTATACAACAGAAAATTTTAGGCCCACAATGCTCCGCGACTAGTACCAACCTCTCATTTTCAGCACGAAAACTCGATTAACTTAATCAAGTTTATATATTCCACGGTGAAACAGATGCAAATGTAAACGCGATCATATTGCGAGTTTAATTTTAATCGCGATTTCTTAAACACGATTAGCGAGATACTTAAACGAGTTTGGTGAAACCGGCCCTATATGAAGTTGCTTCATGGTGCAACCTAATTTTCATATAAATGTTCACTAGCAAGCAAGTTGTCACTGGCTGGCATTTCTAGTTCCTGAAAGACACAAATGTCCGGCACTTTTTCCAGTACCTGCATTTGCACACTTAAAACTCGCATTGCCTTTGGGTGGCTTTCCATTGTTCATCACTTGGTTATATCTAACTTTTCATAGTGAACATATTTTTCTTAACCATCTTATTTCACGGATATTTTCATACACTGAAATAATATATTAATACTGCAGAAAACAGCTAAAGACAAACTACTAACTCGCTATCAGTCGCAACGAACTCCAAATGATACTCTCTACCTACGTTCTAAGCACGTTTCTTCCACTACAATGGCGGCGGGCAACCCCTTCAAATTATTCCGCGACAGCTGCGCTCTCAGTGAGTCTAGTTTATTTCCAATGTCTTTGCCTTTGGTGAAACCTCAGAGGGTTCCCCCACCCTGCGGCAGCGGAGATTTCCTCTCTCGGCGATAAGGAAGCGCGGAGGCGACAAGGAGAGGCGACTGCGAGACGCAGCGATCGCAGTGCCCGTCACTCGTCATCACTGACCTCATCGTCTGAAGAGGAACGCGCGCTGTCAGGAGTGTCCAAAGAAATGACTAATTCATCAATGTGTTGGTCCATCACATTATCCCATTACTGAAACCCTTTTTCAAGACACGGCTTATTTTCTGTTGTTCGTTTGGACAATCCCTTTTGTAGAAACACGTAAGCTGCCTTTCGTCTGATCCTTCTCACTCATCAGTTAGTTATCGCCAAACCCGCAGTGTTGAATTACCGTGCGACCCACGAGGGAAAGACAGAGAGGAAGCTATGTTGAGACAAAGAGCGCAGACAGGCGGGGTAATATTTGTAGGTTTGGAGGGAGAGGCCACGTTCGGGCATGCGCAGTGGAATTTTTTTTTTTTTTTGACTCTGGGAGACTTTCTGTTGCTCTGCCAGACTCAAAAAACCCTTCCACTGCCCATGCCGGAACGTGGCTTCCCCCTCCAAAGTTACAAATATTTCTCCGCCAGCCTGCGCTCTTTGTCACAACATAGCTCTGTCTCTCTGGCTTTCTCTCGTGTGTCAAGCAGTAATTCAACACGGCGAGTTTGGCGATAACAAACTGATGAGTGAGAAGGATCAGACGAAAGACAGCTTACGCGTTTCTACAGTAGTGGTTGTCCAAACGATCAACGGAAAATAAGTCGTTTCTTGAAGGGTTTCAGTAACAGGACAATGTGATGGAGCATCACATTGATGAATTGGTCGTTTCTTTGGACATTCCTGGCAGTGCGAGTTCATCTTCTGACAATGAGGTTGGTGATGACGGGCAGTGCGATCGCTGCGTCTCGCAGTCGCCTCTCCTTGTCGCTTCTGCGCTTCCTTATCGCCGAGAGGGGAAATCTCAGCTGTCGTAGGGTAGGGGAAGCCTCCGAGACTTCAAAGGTACCTCCACCGCGAGCGGTACAGCTATAGTATGTTAACGCGAGGGCCGAAGGCCCGATCCTCGTCCTCAACTTTAAACTGCATAGCGAAGCGTCACAATTCCACGGAAAAGTGCATCGGCCGCGCACACTGTGTCCGCGCCGCGAGTGACTCATTCTCGGAATCGACAGCGCTCATGAACGAATCGCATCACAAACTGCACTTCTACCACGGTGTACGATATACAGGTGTGTCAACTAGCCGCCTTTGGGGCAAATTTTCTCAAGCCAGCCCAGTCGCTTGTCCGTACGGTGAGCACGATCGGTTTGGGTCACGGTGTAAGATATACATCTTAAGATGACTTCTTAAACTGTGACTATTACACAGTTTTACAAAACATTTCCTACCCATTTTTGTAATTGTTCGCTCTAGACTTTACCAATTCCACTGCAAAGCGATCAATCACTAACTTGAAATTAGAATTCAGCTGGCCACAGAGCTACCGAATGGATCACGACCAAGCACGACTTTGCCCAATGAGATCCAAAATTGCAGCGCTTATGTGCGAGAACTGTGAGAACCAGCCCCACATAAGGTTCAGTTTTAGACTGGGAGTGAACACACCTATATATCTTACACCGTGATTTCTACCAACAGAAAATGTTTGTTTATTTAATTCTGTAATTTAAAAATGATTTAAATTGACGATTAAAATCAAGTGATTTAAATTAAAAGGAGCATTCAAAAAGATACGAACCGGAGGCCTATGTGAGAAGTATTCACCCTGGCTGTTGAGGCACTTGTCCCAATTCAACACAAGATGGTTAATGGCTGTCTCATAAAATTCTCCGGGCTGCGTTGTGATCCAGTTTCGCTTGACGTCATCGTCCGAGGTGAATCGTGTGCCACCCAGAGGCTGTTTCAGGGAACCAAATACGGCGTAATCGCAGATAGGTCTGGACTAGGGAGGGTGACCGACAACCTCCCACTTTAATTTCCGAGATTGCCACAAGATTACCGTGCTTGTGTTGACCGTATGAGACCTTAGATCAGTATGACCCCAGAGGACTCAAACGGCCAACACAAACACGGCACTCTTGCAGAAATTGAAGTGGGAGTTCTCGGTCGCCATTTGGGGTATGAGAGGCAAACGAATCACCTCAGACGATGACGTTAAACTGCTTGTACGGAACTCGTTCACACGCAGCACCGGGAACTTTACGAGACCACTATTCATCGCTACCGGAAGAAATGGCTCAGGTCTCTGCAGTCTCTCTGACCGGGAGGTCCTAGGTTCGAGTCCTGATGGTGGCAGGATTTTCGACACGAGCTTGTCAACTAGGTCGAATACAGTTGTTGTCTGGAGGAGAATTCTAGCGGCCGGCTGCTCTGATCGGTAGTTTTCCGTGATTTCTCCTATCAGCATCAGGCGAATGCCGGAGCAGTACCCTTACAAACGGGCCACGGACAGCGCGCTATCTTTCTTTCCTCTTCCTTGTCCTATCCTCTCCCCTTCCACACACTTCACTAACATGCACCACGCTACCACCCAAGGCAGGGAGACCTTAGAATTTGTCCCGGCGGGGTGCCCCGCTGCTGAACGATACCTGGGTGGGGAAAACCCCTGCTAGCCGACGGTCGGTCGACACCGCATCTAGCGGTGGATGACCACCGCTACCTCCAGAGCAAAAACATGCACTACATTCACGGAACTAATGGCCCTAGTAGGTGACGCGCCCCCAATCACTAACAATCAATCAATCCATTCACCGCCTTGTGACGACGCAGTGGGACAAAATCAAAATTTTAAATTCAAATTTGAAAACTTTTTGAGCGCAACCCCTATTGAGTTGTATACCATATATAAGTCCATAAAGAAAGCTGCAAAGTGACACCTGTTCTAGCTCTCTATCTTAATTTGGTGAGGTTCTACATCAATTTAAAAATTTTCGGGAACCCAATTTTGCAAACTTTTACATGGCTGTATTTCACAAACGGGTGGAAATATTTTACTCAAAATTTGTAGTTTTCTTATTCTTCATTCATACCACATATGTGTCAAATTTCATCTGAATCTGAGATGGTGATGTAAAATGACTGTGTTGATTTAATATGGAATGACCCATGTTTTTTCCCTAGGCCATCGACTCATTTCTTTTTGAATGCTCCTTATATTTCCACCTCACCGGCGATTACGCCCTTTCGTGCTCCACTTGGGCTGTAGCGCCATCGACAGGGTCTAAAAGGGACGGATGTTTCTTGGCGCAGGTGCAGTGTCATCTGACGGCGCAAAAGGGCGCCGTCGACGGCTTCGAGACGCTGCATCGCGACGGCCGCGCCACCACCTCTCGCGGCGAGGACGGGAAGCTGGTGCTGGACGCGACGACCGGCCTGCGCATCATGCGCCTGCGCTACGCGCAGTACTCCCTGCGCGTGGGGCCCTTTGCTTGCGAAGGGGCGCTCGAGGTAAGAGCAAGCCCAGGCTGCCTTCGCCTCCGACCAGCGACTCGGAGCGTGGGAAACGAAGGATTTGCGAGTCACCGCTGTGGGCGCCGACGGTTTTAATTAAACTCTCAGAAGACCTTTTTTATTTACGTCGATACCCACGCGCGTAGTCCCTTAGCAACTAAACATCTAAACAACGAATTAAGAGAGCGTCCGAAGCAACGACCGTTAAAATGCTCGAAAGTCCATTAAAAATAGTTTAGCAGACTTTCAGGTTTAGAGTTCATACTTTTTTGGATAAACATGTCGTTGCCAAAAAACAGAATTTTTGGAAATAAAAGTAAACAAAATGTATTTTTGCAATTGTTTTGGTATAAAAATATATTAAAGTTACAATGTTTGAACATTCCACTGAATGTAAAGGCCTTTTCAAGCGAAGATATTTATGTTACTATTACAAGACATCAGTTCTGAAACTTTTGTTCCACTTACCTCCATTGTCCTTTTTGTCCCATTTCATCTCTTTCGCCCCCATGTCTCATTTATCTCTTGCCATCCTTTGTCCCCTTTTCTGCTGGTTTCCTTGGTCCATTTTGTCCTGACGTCCACCTTGGCCTATTTTGTCCCTTTGTTCCATTTTGTCCCTTTCCCCCTTTTCCTATTTCGTTCCCTTATCCCATTTTGTTCCTTTATCCCAGTTGCCCCATTGTCCCATTTTGTCTGCTTGTCTCATTTTTTCCCTCTTTCCCACATAAAGCGCACTGTTCTATTTGCACCGTACTGTCCTCTTTTGTCCCATTGTCCAGGGGCGGTTCCTTATAAGGTTCACAGTTTCACGCAACACCCAAAAAATTGAGAGAAAATTAAATATACACTTCGTTATTACAATATCATTAATAGTATGACTTTTTTCTGCTTCTTTGTATAATTTTCATACCAGTATTACATTGACGAACCGATGTGTGTACATGGTTGTTCACGTTCTCGAAACAACACCTTGCTCAGACTTCGTTTCATAAGGACCATTGGGTACCATGTGACTTCGCTTCTGTGTTATCATAGGGTGCTTTCATCGTATCATGTTCACACTTACGCCGTGAACTCCGCTTGACGCAGTACTCGGGCAATCACGCCATCCTACTCGAGACGAAGTCTCCGGCACGCTGTTAGTGAGTGTCCTTGATACGTTACTCCGAAACGCAAGTTTTGCTTCTGATGTGGGTGGTGGGGGCTCTCTTAAAATCATTGTAAAAATGTGTTCTACATCTCGGGTTCAAATAGTATTTAAGTTATGGTGTCTCTGCATCCTGCTATTCAATTATTTCTCTAAAATGAGCAAAGATCAGTGGAGTGCGCTGAAGATCCACTACTCGCTGGAGACGCTGGCGGTGATAATTTTGGTAGGGGAAGCACTTTCGAAGTCCAAGGTAAAAAAAACGTAAAACAGTTAAAGGTGGTATGAATTTTCACAAAATGTGAATATTAACCCGGGCGTCTTGCATACGAACTTAACTGATCGCCCGGGAGTAAACAGACTCCAGGGAAAATTTCATTGGCTAAATGCCTTCTAACATTATAAACAAATATAATTCGGTATTTACGTGACTTACAACTTAACCTTATTTATCGAGTACTTATTTAAAATTATTAACATATGTATAAAATTCATCAATGCATTAAAGCATATTTTTTCTTTTATCAAATGAAAAATAAGTGTATAAACGTCAATATATAGTGAATGTTAATTTGAAAATGTGTCTATAGAGTTCAGTAATAATGTTTTTCGCGATCTATACAAACAATTAATGTGATGTCCGTTCTACTGTTTTCTTAAACTTTTCACATTCTCTGGATGCTCTGCGGTTTAAATTCCGTGAACAAATTTCACGTCCTGTTAGTTCTCTTTCTTGCATCTTGTGTTTTTTGTTTTTGCTCTGAATGCAAATCATGTATTATTTTTGGTTTCAACTCTCGCGACAGTCCTGGTAGAATTTATCTCATAATAGACCAAGGGCGAATACGATCCAAACTTCCGTCTGCCATTCTTATGTGTGGTGATTCCTCGAAATATCTGTAATGTTTTATTCTTCAGGAAGTTGATCGTGCCTACTTCGAATGTATCACCGGAAACGGAGATTATCGCAAGGATCCGTGGGCGTTGCGCCGCCCGTGTCGATCGCGGGTTGTTCCTACTTTCCTCGCTAGATGGCACGACTACTGCTCGGAATGAGTTCGCGGATTCATTCCCTTCTCGCAAGGGAGAACAGCCGAGCGGAACGCAAAGAATTAGTTCGTTTAGAATGCTTTCTTTAACTTAATATAAACGTTCTTGGTATTATTATGTGCTTTACACTTTCATTGTATTATAATGTAGTTAGCAAGTACATAAAATACTCTCAAAATGCCAAAATAATAAATTATTTCGAACTTGAAATTGCTACCAGTCGATCACAACGGAATAAATTCTAATATTCATTCTCCTCGCGCACTCACGGCCGACCCGACTTTTCACGAGGCATGACGAAGTCGAACGCCTGCACCTTCGAAGAACGAAGCTTCGCTGACGTCACGAGACGATTTTACACACCGTTTTGAAAACATAGATTGTTACGGTTCAACCACTAGTGCATAGCTCAGAATTTGAGTTGAGTAAATAGATTTGCTCTGCTCTAGTTCTACTCTATTTTAAATATAGAAAGGATTTTTCTATGCTTTGCTTAGGGGAATGACTCATTCCCTTCATTCCATGGAATGCACGCCACTGACAAAGATGTTAATCTTATTGGAAAAAAATTAGCTACGATGATATTCTTGAAATCACGAATGAAATGATCACTTGGTCCGGATCGGCCTGTTCTGAAAATTGAAACAACTGTGAAATCAGCAAAACGAGTTTCGTCGACGATTCAGCCTTAATATTTATTCGACATATAAGCTGTACGATCATTTTCAACCGGATAAAAAAATTTCTTTGAAATATAATGACAACCGAGCGATTGTGCGCCCTAACAATGCTGTCAATAGAGAAGCAACTTATCTGTGAAACCTGTAACTTCAATCAATTAGTGATGGAGACATTTGTGCATCGGCATTTGGATTTTCAATTCAAGTAAACTAGGTAAGTTTATAATTTCCACTTTTCTAGGTAGATTTATCAAATTAATGATATATGTTTCGTTCTGATTGTTGCTTAATGAAACTTGTAACATTGAGGCTACGTATAGAAGCGTAAGGATCAAAATTAATATAGTAATAAGCGAGAAATTAAGCTTTATTTTGAAGATTAGTTATTAATGTTATAAATAGTATTAATTTTTTTCACAAGCTGGTCAGGTCACTGCTATAGCATAGTCGACAGCGTGCTCCTTGACATGATAATTTTTCATGTCATTCCTTCTTTATAGTAGTTTTTACATTCATTTACAATTATTCGTCAAAAATCCAAATATTTTAAAATATATTTGAAATTTAAGGTTAAATGTTCTTAAACAATTTAAATAGTAATTCTGTCTGTTAATCAGTAATTGTGCCCATTAATCGGGAAATATTGGAAAGACCCACCTCACGACAATTGCGTATGCAACACCCTTAAATTTAACTCACCCACCGCCACTGCCATTGTCCCTTACATACACTACCCTACAGCACATGTCATAAGACCAGTCGGAAGCTTAGAGCTTGTCCTGGTTGGGACGATGCTCCGCTTGTGGGGAAAATCCCGCAAATACGACGAGTAGATCTCGCCAGCCAATGGGGAAGATCACCACCACCTCCCGCAATAACACAGGCGCTACACTTACGGGACTAGTGACAGCGGTTGACGCGCCCGGAAACACGAAATAAATCAACGACTGTGAAGAAAGCTGCTGCGCATGCCGCTCCAGTGCACGGAGCGCGTGGCGCGCGCAGGTGCGCCACGGCTCACCGGAGCTCCGTATATCCAGTATGTTCACTCGCGGCAAATCCCATTGAAAAAGTTTTTTCCATCACGTGACGTCCGCCATGTTCTTGGTATAACACCCAGCGCGCGAAGTACATAATTACTACATTTAAAATTATTTTCTTACATTTATTTTATTCATTACATTTCTTACATTTATTTTATTTATCCAGTATGTTCACTTGCTCGAAAATCTAGTTTTGCGCTGGGTAGACCCTCGGCCAGGTTCTTGGTTGTCAGCCAATAGAATTTCAGCAGATACATTCGGGTGTCATACACCGTGTGATATGAGAACTGAGTGTATGTGTTTAATTTGTTTCAGGGGACGTGGAATTTGAATAAAATGAATAGAATAATAAAATGAATTGAACTAGTGAATAAAATAAATGTAAGAAAATAATTTTAAATGTAGTAATTATGTACTTCGCGCTGGGTGTTATACCAAGAACATGGCGGACGTCACGTGATCGAAAAAACTTTTTCAATGGGATTTGCCGCCAGTGAACACACTGGCACAGTACTGTGACACTGGTTATACTGTGACCGAGACCCGCGCGCGCTGTGGTGCTAGTGTTGACAGATTAGAGGTTTTGACCCTAAATTTAGGGGTATTTTCGTCTTTAGGGGTTGCTTTATTGGGCAAATTCATTTCGGGTTTTACTTAGGGGCATTTCATTGAGTTCTTAAAATGTTTATTTTGTGAAAATATGTTATATTCTGAAATCATCACACTCGCCAATGATGAGAACTCAATTTGGTTTTAAAATTTTGGGAAGTAAGTGTACATTGATCGGGTGAGGGTAAGTAAACTGCGGATCAATTACCTATTATTATTGTTTCAATTTGACTGTAACTGACAAGTTACCTGTAAAATATAAATATTATCATCATACAATTAATAATATTTTTCGTATTTCTTTCCTTTCCATACCTCCCCATACATTTTAAACATGAAATAATCATTTTAATGAATTTGTTTCTTTTCTTTGAAGTTTTTTTTAGTGCTATCTAGGAGTAATTGCTTAAAGGCGGCTCCACACATTTGCTATTCGGTGAACAGCGAGCAATCGCTCGCCGAATCCCGACTAGTGTGGATGGGTCGCTTGCTATCTGCCGGGTGACGAACATTCGGCGCTCGCCCTACCCGCCGCGTATCGGTCTTTTGGACCCATCAAAGGGAGCGAACATTCGCCGAACACATCGTCTGGTCGGGATCGGGCGAGCAGTAGCTCGCTGCTCGGCGAATGCCGAATGTATGAATCCACCTTAAAGGGGACCATAGACGCTCAATATTATTGCGCAATGTGGGTTGCACAATATTTTGGACGATGGCCCTAGACGGGCAATATTATTGTAGAATATTTTGGTTTGTGCAAATAATTGTATCGTATGGAGGCGATATTGGTGGTTGTGCAATATATTGCACAATCGCGAACACAGACGCACAACCACATGGCAATATATTGTATAATCTCAGCACCGGCACTACTTTTCTCTGCGTGACGAATCCGTTTTAGTTCTTTCCTGAAGTTTGTTCGCAAATAATTTTTTTTTACCACTTCTTGTTTTTCAGCACCTGCATACTTTTCGCGATATTTTTCTACCAGCACTTCGTATTGCTCCCCCTTGTGCACGATAATCGTTGCACTTCACATCCCAAACAGCCGGAAGGCCACGACAAACCTCAATATAGTGTAAAATAAATTGCTTATGAGCTTGCTTGGCAGCCATGGCGATGCATACTCGAACACGTGTTGATACTGACTGACGGGATATTGCGCAATATTGCCAGCAGACGGCACAACCTTTTCCCATTTGCACAATATATTTCCAAGAATTTGAATTTTGCACAATATATTGCACAACCTTTCAATTTCGTCTACACATGATCAACTGTATTCCACAGACCCAAATATTGCGCAATAGTATCGAGCGTCAATGGGCCCCGGCCATCTGGCAACACTGTTTGGTGCGCAGGCGCAGCTGTCGCCGGTGGCGCTGCGCGCGCGCGTGGCGCTGTCGGCGCCGCCGGCCCTGGACGCGCGCCTGCTGGGGCTGCGCGTGGCGCGCGCGGGCGCTCTGGCCGTGGACGCCACGGGGCTGGGCCTGTGGAACCCGCTGCTGCCGCTGGCGCAGCGCTGGCTGGACGAGCGCATGCGCCACTACCTGCACACGGTCGCCGTCAACCACCTGCAGCGCCTGGTGCAGGACACGCTGCGGCGGCTGGCGCGCACCGTCAACGCTCTGCCGCCCCTGCCGCTCTTCAGGGTGAGCGGCGTACGCTGCGCGAAGCTGCTTCTCGCCACGCCTCACTTAGCCTCTCGCCTCGCCTCTCGCCTCGCTTCTCGTCTCGCCTCGCCTCTCGCCTCGCCTCTCGCCTCGTCTCTCGCCTCGCCTCGCCTCTCGCCTCGCCTCTCGCCTCGCCACTCGCCTCGTCTCTCGCCTCGCCTCTCCTCTCGCCTCGCCTCTCGCCTCGCCTCGCCTCTCGCCTCGCCTCTCGCCTCGTCTCTGGCCTCGTCTCTGGCCTCGCCTCTCGCCTCGCCTCTCGCCTCGCCTCTCGCCTCGGCTCTCGCCTCGCCTCTCGCTTCGCCTCTCGCCTCGCCTCTCGCCTCGTCTCACGCCTCGTCTCTCGCCTCGCCTCTCGCCTCGCCTCTCGCCTCGCCTCTCGCCTGGCCTCTCGCCTCGCCTCTCGCCTCGCCTCTCGCCTCGCCTCTCGCCTCGCCTCTTCCTTTGCCGTCTCCGCCGTCTCGGGATCCTGCTCTGCTCCGTCTTCTCCATTCTTCGTGCCACCTTTCTCCTCGTTCATTCCCTCCTTGTAGTTCCCTTTCATCCTTTCTCTCCTCCCCCTTTCTTATTCCTCTCCTCGCCTCCTCCTCAGTGCCCTACTCCTTCCTCCCTGCGGCAACAACTCATGCCACTGCCGTGCCTCGGACCGAGAGGTTCGGGTCCCGACGGAGGCAGATTTTCGACACTAGTTCCATAGCTGTACTTCGGGTTTTCTTTCTTGGCGCACGGGGGGGTGTCAATAAAATGGAATATTTCACGGTATTTCACGTCGTTCTCTTTTGTGTAGCTAGGAGTCGCATGATCGCGAGCAATGCTGGTGATCATGCGATTCCTGGCGGCAGAACGGAGAATGACGAGAAATACCGTGAGATATTCCATTTTATTGACACACCCCCGTGCGCCAAGAAAGAAAAACCGAAGAATAGGTCGAGTTCAGTGGGTGTCTGGAGGAGAATTCTAGCGGTCAGCTGCTTTGATCAGAAGTTTTCCATGGTTTCTCAGATCAACACCATGCGAATGCCGGAGCAGTCCCTTAACAAAGAGGCCACGGACCGCGCGTGATCTTTCCTTCCTCGTCTTTGTCCTATCCTCAGCCCCTTACTTATACACACATTTACATGCCGTACACGACCACACAAATCGGGAGACCAGTCGGGGACGTAGTTTGTCGCGGCTGGGGCGGTACCCCGCTGGTGGGAGACCTTGTTTCAGGAAAACCCCGCTAACCGACGGTAGATCGACGCCGGATCTCGCGAGCCAGCGACGGAAGATCACCGCCACCTCCCGAGGGGAAAGCATGCACTAATTCGGTACTAATAAGCAGGCGCGGATCCAGACTTCTCTTTTGGGAGGGGTCACGTCGATGGCGACTCAAGTGCATTTATTTCGGAAAGAGGGGAGGGTACAGAAAGTAATAACATATTTTTGACGTATGTTATACGTATATCAGATTGACATAAGTATTCAATAATTATATTTAGAATTACTATTAAAATATTTAGAAATTCAATATACCAATAATCACATATCAGCTTACGCTCCTCACCCTTATTCCCTGGGGGAGTGGCGGGTGTCACTTTGGAATTTTAAAATCAATTTTTGTTGCAGATTCGAATTCTGCCTACAAAAATTTGTCAATTTTACTCGGTACATTTGTTTTAAAAAATGAAAATTTATAAAGTTATCAATAATAACTTTCAAATTAGCAAAAATAACTTTCATTTGATGCAATATGAAACAATTTGTGAAGAAACTTACATGAGAGAAACATGTAAATGTGTGTAATGAAAAAATGTATTTTTAATACATTATTACAATTAAAAAATACATTCATATAATAAATAAATAAACCAAATTACACTTTTATTTTATCTTAAAATTATTTTTCTCAATTTCATTTTTTAAAATTTTTTTTGTTTATAGTGATCATTCATATAATTATAAATTTGCACCACATTTGAATCTCCTTCGATGGCGATTCTTCTATAACAATGTTGTAAACTTCATTATAATTTTGGGGACAACTACACCAAGACATGCAAACATCTTATAAATTTAATTTAATGCAACATTTAATATATTGCAAGTAACTGATCTGCTTCCTTTTGTATTGCCAAGGTACTTAGTATAATTAAAACCCAAATAAAGTAACATCATTGCAATACTGTTCATCAAGAACGAGAGCTGTCAAAAGATACTTTTGATACCGGATTCTAACTCAGCGACAGCAAAACATTCAAGATATTTTAGGCGTCAGATTCTATCCTCGCTCATCAGCCGAACTAAAATTCTCTAACCGGATTCGGTCTCAGCGACAGCAAAATATTCAAATGTCTTTTAGAAGTGGCGATGTCGAAGGATAATCTGGAAGCCATATAATACCCAAATTATTTTTCAATAAAATCTGTCATTGTGGGTCATTAGTCAATATTTTTGTTACTGAATCGTTGAAGAAAATTAAATGTGTTCGATTCCTTTTCCCCGTTTACGCGCGAGGGAATTAGCAGGGCAGCAGAGATATACTCTTTGGGGCCGGTAGCTGAGCGAGGAGCTTGCCAGTGGATAGACACCGGCTGGCTCTGCCGCGCATGCGCACAAGAGAACGTGCGTTATCGCCCTTGCTTTTGCATTGACCGGGCAGCGAGCCCAGCAGGAGCCTAGGCTCTCGGTAGGCACGGATTCGTACAGCGATGTACGCCCACGTCTCGATCAGGCAAATTCACCTCATCTGACGTTGTGGGAAAGTAGAGTTGTTTGTGTACCGGTTGTGGGATTTTTATACGTTTTTTCTTTACGAAACAATTAATGAAGCTAAAGATATAGTGTTGCAGACGACGTCCCACTGACTATGTCTCATAACTTCTAAACGGTTCACGATATCAAAATGCAGTTTTCGATACTTGAAATGTGGAATCACGAGTCAAGTAATACGCTGTAGACATAGAAATAGTAGCAATACGTCGTAATATATCGTGTTAGATAGGAAGAGACTATTGAAATCTTTATCAAAGTAGCCATGACAATGAACTTTCAGGGTGAGAATTATTTGAAAGAAACAAAATTGTATCTTTTAAAATTATTGATACAATAGTGACTCAGATGGACTGCAGGTTTCAAGATTTCGAAAACTTTCATTTTATTGAATTTCTTGACGAAAAGCAGTTTTCCATTTACAAAGCGTCCTTTCGTTCAGAAAAGTTTTCTTTTCTAATAAAACAATATCCATTCCTTGACAGTGAGCAGCCTCAAAATGAAATGACAAATGTATACATTAATAATGCGAAATATATGCCTGCAGTTTTTTTGCTGAAGTATTTGTTAGACAAATTGGTCTAGAAAAAAATATCAAGAGACGGTTTGGTTGATACAACTCAGTCTAACTTTCCCTCTATAGAAAGCATTATGTGAAAGGAATATTATTACATTAAAAGTGTTAAGACAATCCTGAGATATTCCGTGGGAAATTAACTGTGCAGAAACGAAAGCTTTAAAGAACAAATTATCGACGTTTTTGTTGAATAAAAAAACGATGAATGGAGCTAATTTACAAAATATGTAAGATAAGATTTTCAGAATACCCAATTGCATGACTCTAGCTTTGCCACTGAATTTTAGGTGTCAGGCACTCTCCTCGCTCATCAGCTAAACTAAAATTCTCTAACTCTAATTCTTTTCGACAAATCTTTACCACTAACCCCTGTTGATAGCCTTAACTTGTGCTAAAAGCGGCTTCTTACGTTCTTACAAAACTAGAACCGGCATCAGACTTCAATGATCAAATAAGGTTCGCCGTTACTGATTACGATAAGCATTTTTAGGTTAAATATACATTTAGTTCGATAGAAGTTCTGATACTGAATTCTAACAAATCCGTGAAAGCAAGATTGAAGCCAATTTTATATACATACCATTATTATTACGTTTAGCTAGTTCTATTCCCTTTGAACAACAGTTGTGACTTTTTAAGCTGAGTCCATGCGTTGACGTCTACTTTTCCTACAGTTCTCTCGTTGAATTAGTGAGAAAAATTCACATTAAGTTGGCAACACTAGTAACGCGCAGTGGATTTGATTCCGAATTTAGATATGTTACTTGTTTAGATTAATTTCTTTGTACTAAAAATATTTTTAAAGTCATCTAGAAAACACTTACGTTTTTATTCAAAGTAAATTCCAATTTCTATATAATTTCAATAGTTTCAGCACTGCTAAATTTTTAGAAATTTCTGGAATTGTCTGAAAATATCTGAAAATGTCTCGGGCAGTCCCGATTCTGAAGAGACACTGGAAAGGTTATTAGTTTCTCAGAGTTTTTTTTTTAGAGTTTCTCACAAAATTGTGACGGTTCATCATTTGGGGGGGTCATGACCCCCGTGACCCCCCCTTGGATCAGCGCCTGCTAATAAGCTAAGTCGTTGATGCACCCGGAATCACTAATCAATCATTGAAAAAAAGCTTCCTCCCTCCACTCTTCCTCCCACTCTTTTTCGCAGAATGCAGAGGTCTATTTTATACTCGTCCTTTTATGTACTTGCTGCCTAAGTTTAATTTCATGTTCTGTAGTTTTCAAGCTTGCAATGCTATGATGTGCCATTCTTGCTTAATGTTCTTGCCGAATTGGCGAGTGTACACATGCAATTCAAAGAATTGCGAACATTGATGTTACCATCAGGCGAAGAAAATATTTTGTAAAGCCTTACGTCAATGACTGTCATCACAATAAAGTGGTTAAAATTATTTAACATATTTAAATAGCATATTTCCGATTGGGACGATGTATCTCCAATTTAATCGTCCTGCTGATTGAGACGTGACTAATTGTGTGAAATCCTGGCTGTCTTGGACAAACGCGTCAGGAAGAAGAAAAGTACAGAACATTCACTCTATTTTGTACGCTTGTTGAATTCTTGTATGCATAAGGAAGAAGAAAAGTACAGAATATTCACTCAATTTTGTACCCTTGTTGAATTCTTGTATGCATAAATCTGTAAAGAATTTTGCGTTCAAACTTTTCCGTACGGGCATTTTACCTCATTTAATGAACCGTCTATTCCAATGAAATAAAAATGGGGTGGAAATCATTGGGGAGAACCGGTTTGACAAAATAGAATGACAACATGGGTTGCAGATGCGTCACAAAAAGATGGTGATGATGGTCTGGCTGCAGATCAAAGAGCAGTGACACCAAAACAACCAAAGCATCTGGTAGAGTTCGCGCGTGGAATCTCTGCATTAGGTGATGTCGCAGAGGAGGGACGTGGCGGAGTTACCTACAGCGTGGGGCCTGAGGGTCCAAGGGACCCCAACAATTATTAAACAAAATTGCAAATTTTCTGAATTTTTATGAAAATATACTTACACAAATTTATAATTAGTTCTCGTAAAGAAAAAAATTGATAAACATACTATTTAAGTTAAAAAAATTATCCTAAGATCGGCATTTTCATTCTCGTGTAGGTACATTACGATTTGAACTTGTCGAATGCATGACAAAATTTATCACAGCGTTCTTATTGGCTAATTCAAATGGTCTCGTTTTCATATACCCGACTTTTGGCGTATTCGAGGACATTGAGATTTGAGTGGCACGATAAAGTTTCCTTTCGATTTTTTAAAACTTAAATGATTAAAAAATTGTACAGATGAAATATCATTTAGTAAACTTAAGTGTTGAAAACTAGTATCGAGCTACTATGGTACAAGACAAACTCAATTCATAAACACTAATGATGAGTGAAAATGATAAGCTCGGAGGTTCTATCTTTCGACGATACCATTTCTGATTTGGTAAACATAAAGTCGCCTAAATGACATTTTAGTCAGTTTTGTCTTCCTTAATGATTACTACATATTACATCCGTTTGTAGCTAGTGTCGAAAATTCTGTCATCACCTGGACTCGAACCTTAGAACGTCCTGGTCAGAGGCACTGCAGTGACTCAGTTGAGCCTCTTAAGGCAGTGAATGCTGCTTCAAAAACATCCACTTCCTAACTTTTCGACAGTAGCTTCGGCACATAAAATTTTAACTACAGAATTACACACTTTCTCGAACTAGTTAGTTTTCTAATTTCTTTGGGCCGGGATAGCTTTTCAGTCTTGCTCCATCTTCTTATCAGGTGCCATCTATCGCCGCCCAGTACATTTTTAAAAAAGTTTCTCAATTTTTCGGTTTTCTAATGGTACTAGCTGAAATACCCGGCGTTGCCCAGGCATTTATTACAGCAAATTTTTATCCAGGAAGAGGTATTCCATTTATTCATGCCGTGCAGTGGGGCCTACTTCCCTCCCATTGTATATGTGCCCCACGAAGCTAGCCCTGTCATGTCTTTCCCCCTATTTGGCAATTTCCGGTGTGCCTCGTTCACTTTCTTACTAAAGAAAGTTTACATTTTTCTAATTGGGAGTTTCAGCTCCCAAACATTCCTTACTTTATAAATAAAAACAATAAACAAATCTAAACTGTTAATACAAAACATTCGTAAAATACTTGTACAAATTGTAGACTCACATGTATTCTTTTTGTGGAGTTTTATATCCCGCCCTCGGTGGCTTATTGGTTAGCGTGCTCGCTTTCCATGAAACAGCCCCGAGCTCCATTCCCGGCCGGGTAAATTAGAACTGTGCGCTTTCCTTACAAATGTCTCAGTATCGATTGCTGTGTGACGATGAGAAAGCCCATCCTAAGGTTAAGAAGAGCGGTGTATACGGTAAAGGGGTGCCCTCGTGCTAACTACTCGAACACCTGTAGCCGAGAGGCTATGTCACCGCCGGTCAGCTATGACCCGTAGCAGGCTGTCGAGCCAAAGGACGGGAGTTTTATATATTAAACCAACACTTTCAATAAATTGCCGAATTGTAAAACTGACTCATTTTTATATTTTTTGCTTCTATAGTATTTATAAAGAAATATTAAAAATATATCTGCTGCCAACTCGTGACCCTTGAAGGGACTTACAGTTTTAAGCAGAGTGTACGAAACATCCCAGAGTTCTCGCATGGGTAGGCTAATAGACAGATCCGGACAAATAGATATAGATGCAACGTATTGGATGAATCGTAATAATAAAAGTGAATAAAAATATCTATGCTGAAAGGTAATTGCCGGTTTCTATAATTATTTTGAAGATGACAGAAATATGTATGTTTAAAGATCTATGTGCTAGTAACATGTAGTATAAAACTTATTTGTTTAGGTAAATCAATTCATCATATCTCAACATAACAGCAATTCTGATTCACGAAGCTGTACATTATGTATTCATAATAAATTGACAATGTACTGAACCACCTAACAAAACACTATTAGCTTCGTTATTTGATTTGAAGTGCGAGATACTATGGATTTTGAAATGTGAATTATAGAAACCAAGGAGTCTCAGAATTTTGTTATTAGATTAGACATAAATATTTTAGATAAATTAATTTTTGACAGTTTATAGAAAATGTATATGAATTAATTCACTGGGAGCAACTGACATGCAAAACAACAGCAAGATTAGTCTTAATATGTAAAGGACCATTACTTAATTACATACCACTGCCCATATTGAAGAAAAATGTTCAACAGAATTGGCCAAAACATACAAATATTTTCCATTTTACCAATTTGAACCTGAGATATGTGTAAATAGTCAAATCGAGAGTCATAACGAAAAGCTGCCCTGCTTCCTGGAGAATTATTCACATTTTCTTTCTTCTTTACTGTATTGTTTTCAACGGTGCGTGTTCTTTTGCAAGTCGCTCTTGCCTCTGAGTAGCCCATTCCGAATTATAATAGGCTGCCCATCTCTAGCACTTGTATTCTGGTTTGACCACTGTAACTTTCATTTCGGCATTGTTCCAAACAATTCAATTTTCACAAATTCTGTAAAAGAAGAGGTTGTTTAGAAAATATACGATACCTGTATACGATATCTACATATTGTACATTGTACATTACTGTATATTTTGTACTGTATAATTTGTGTACTTTTAACTCTCGAAATACTTTAAAACTCACATGTTTTCTTGCCACAATTTGTGTACCAAACGGACTAAGGACAATGTTTTACATTGACGTTTTTTACTACTTTAAGGGATTTCGTTCAAATGTTCCACCAACGTTGAAAACAAACAAATCACAAACGAACACTCACGGACTTTACATAGCACATGTTCAAACCCCAATGAATTTCGTAATAATTCTGGCAAGACCGTGTAGAATAGATAATATACTATTCTAGACGGCCTTGATTCTGGACATTGATGAAAACAGTAGAAGATCTCAGACCTCATCCTCTGGTGGCGCGCATCTAAACTATTGACATTGATCCTCTATTGAATCTGTGATGTAAAGCGAGGCTATCCGAAAAAGTAATTATTTTGTGAATATAGTAAGGTTTGCGATTGTATATCATAGCCTATGTTACTCCAGACCTTTAAAGGAAGCTACTACAAAAGTTTCATCAGTATTGGTTCAGTAGATTCAAAGATTATCGCGCTGTAAGTCAGTACAGTTCTGTCTTTATATATATATATATATAATATAATATAATAATAAATAAATAATAATAATAATATATAATATATATATATAATATAATATATATAGAGAGAGAGAGATAGATAGATAGATAGAATAGATAGATTAGTATAGATATAGATAGATAATCTAAATGTTACTTCAAGAATATTACAAAATATTACCTTGTATAGGGCAATTTTCGTTCAAAAATTTGGAACAGTTTTTAAGATAATGTTGCGAGTGTTTCAAAGTTTTCATTTAAATTACCCCAAAATTTAAAAAATGTGTTTCAAAATCGCAGAGCTTCAAGTCTGACCAGATCGGGGGAATATTAATTTTGAAAAAAAATCCTACGATTAGTTTAGGCGCTATTGTGTTTACAGACGAACGGACAGACAGACGGTCGGACGATCTGACGGACGAACGTTTTGAAACCTGTAAATAAAAACAATATTTTCGTATTAAGCTGCCACCTATGTTTTGTGTCTGCAATGAGAACCAAACAATCTCTGACTGACAACCTCTTCGTTCACCTTTGGATTTCGGTGGACCGTTTATCGTGTAATTCACGCATTGTGAGGGTTGATTTTTACTGAAGTGAATGCATACTACACCCGGAAGCTACAGGCAAAAGCAGCAAATGCGGTTGCGACCTCCGTGAACGGCTGTAATCTGAATCTCTTTCCGGAAGTGATAAGCTATGCATAAGGAAGCAATCACGAAGTCTACAACGAGGAGACTCAACTCCGGTGGTGGGGGTATGTACGAAAAACGTCGGCAGCTACTTGAAAAATAATACAAAAAAAACGAGTCCCTTCGCCTTCAGCGACCTCACGTGGCAATTGAAAGAACTACGAAGGCTTTCAAAACAGCCAATGGCAGCAAAGCATCGTATACAAAATGTAATTCAAACATTTTTTCTACAAAATTATTTACTACTTACTACTTCCTTTTCAACTTAGTCGTCGGTTAAGCACATCCGCACACCGCCTGGTTGTAGACTTCGTGGGCGCCACTTGGACCAAACGAATTTTGACGATTGGTGGCCGAGAAAAGCCGAGATAAGTTCCTTCTTTCGCCGACGTTTTTCGTACATACCCCCACCACGCCTCCAACACCGGAGTTGAGTCTCCTCATTGTAGACTTCGTGGAAGCAATAGTTCAGCTGCTGCAAGGGGTTTGGTCGGGCCCAGATTTATGTGCCGGGCTAGCGACGAACCGTTCCAAGAAAGAGAGACGTGTAAGAGACGTCTTTTGTCGCCTTTTAACTATTAAATCATGAAGTGACCACTTTGAATGTATTACAGTGGGGCAACTGTAAAGGGTACACGACACGTATACTGCGATTTCTCAAACTTTGTCCCTCAAGGCAACTCAAATCCCATCTTCGCGATGGAATATGTCAAGGCATTTCGCGTCTTTCTCGGTCTTGCTGGTAGAAGTCGCATGATCGCAAGCATTGCTTTATACGGTCGCGATCGTGCGAAATCTAGCGGAACGACTGAGAAAGATGCGAAATGCCGTGACATATTCCATCGCGAAGACGGAATTTGAGTTGCCTTGAGGGACAAAGTGAGAGAAATAGCAGTATAAGGACAACACAAGCATTCATACCCGAGGCGAGATTCGAACCCGCGACCCGTCGAGCCGAGGCAACTACGGCCCTACAGCCTTAGCTACCTCGGCTATCCAGACCGGCCGAGACGCCATTGACTACTGCATATCAATGCCATTGCGATAGTCGGAGAATATCAAGAGGGAGGGGGTAAAGACGAACCTCAGAATGAACTGCAATATAATTGAAGACAAATTGAGTATAATTAGTAACTAATCACGCATGTATTTACCATATATAACGTACATTTTCTACAAGTTTGTGTTAAAATATTTTCTTTGTTTAACCTTTAATTGGTATCGCCGGTCTGACTTGTGTCTCGGGAGAGCAAAATGAGGAGCCACGAACGTACACGAAGACACCCGAGCGGAGTCGAGCGAGTCCATGCGCGAGCCGACGGATTTCCATGGCGCAAATCTTTAATTCGAAATCTGTAAGAAATTTAATGTTTCTAATGTTAAGTGGTCGTTAACGCCATTAGCAAGATTTGTTGCGAACTTTCGTTTTAAACGAAGAATTCCAAACTATTATTCACATTAGTTTCTTTATTTTAACTTTTCTGTAACATAGTTATTTGGTAGGTGTTTTTTAATAAGTATTTAATATTCTCTATTTATTTTCCGTCGGCTAGTTCAGGTTAGAATTATTTCGGTGCAAAAGAGTGCAGTGGTAATAAAAATGCAGCTTTTGTAAAGAAGAAACGGCAGGAGATTGCAGTCACAAATGCCAGTGCTGAGGAAGTAGAAACTTTTTTAGTATCAGATGTCAAGCATTGTTCATTTTCTGCCAAAATCTCACCGGTCAAGCCATTAGCCAGTGCGAACATTCTTTCGAAGTTCACTGATTTTTTTCCTGCTGAACAGTGAAATATCCGAAGAAGAGAATTGCACTTACATGTTACTTCACAAGTGTGTTTGGGAACATTTACTGAAAGGATACGTGTGAGTGCTGTCTATTGATCCTCAAATGTATGCATTGAAGTACAACAATCAATGTAATTTGCTTTTCAGTTAGTGAACATGTGTAATAATTGTGAACAATTGTTAAATAAAATTTCAAATAGCCATCGTGTACCTGTAACATTATCTTGTAGTAGGCCACCACATGAAGTGAATAGGAACATTGTGGATGCTTCTTTGCAAATAGGTAGGGACCATTCAGCAATAGAGCAGTTTCAATGGTAATTGGTTTACCATGAATTAATGTTTCAATTTTCAATTCTAATGTTCTCTCTGTTATTAAAAATAATGCAAAAATAAGAGGAAATTTTGAGGCTTTCATATGCAGCCATACATGAAACTTACATAGATGTTCTAGATTCAGTAAGTAATGAAGTTATAAATTTATTAGTATTGTATGATGGAACATGGCATAAACGAGGCACTACATCTCGTTATGAAATGGATATCTTGACTGGTCTTGTGGCTGATTTTCATGTTTTGTCAAAATACTGTGGCACTTGTGAAAAGAACAAGAGCAAATTATGAGACAAAAAGCTGTGAATATAAAAAATGGAAAGAAATTCATAATTAGTAATTTTTAATGGATCTTTAAATGCAATGGATGTAGCTGCAAGTGAGGTATTGTGGAAGAGGGTCCTGTGTCATCATTTTAGATATACAACAGTATTGTCGGATGATGATGCAAAGACTTTCAATCACCATCTGAAACTAAACATCTATGGAGACAACTTTATTATTAGAAAAGAAGAATGTATAAAACATGTGATGTAAAGATTTAAAACAGGCTTACAAAAATAATCCAGGAATTGAAAGCGAAGGGTGTTACACTTGGTAAAAAGCAAGTCAATTTAAAGGATGACATAATTATTTGTCTTAGCAAATAATCGCAATGCCATCCAGAAGAATATTCCAGATGTGCAGAAGATGAAGTCTGCAATACTTACCACCTTATACCATGCAATGCCAACAGACTTGAAGCCATTGCATTTTAAATGCCCTAAAGAAGAAAATTCATGGTGCTTCTACAATCGAGCTCATGGGAATGAAATTTCAAAACATGGCAAATACAACATGAAAACTGTAATCTCTGAGTGTTATTTGTAAAATAATTCCTATGTATCAGAGGCTTGCAAAAAATGAATTACTGGTATGTGTACATGGGAAAACACAGAATGCAAATGAAAGTTTGCATAGTTTTGTTTGGAGCAAGTGCCCCAAAGAAACATTTCTTTCCAGAAAAAACATTGAAATTGCTGACATCAGCAGTGTCTCAGTTCAATATGGGATGTGAGGCCAGTGAAAGAGTCAAAGAGCATACTTCAGGAATCAAAGTGACATCTCCTAAGAAAATAAACATATGAGAGACAAACGTCGTCTCCACAAAAGTGAAATGGCATTGCAACCGACTTTAAAAGTGCTTAAAAAAAGCCAAGTCAATCAAAGAAGAAAAGGTTTGTCAAGTCAATAAAAGAAGTAAAGAAAAAAGATGTTGAAGATGCAATGTATGCTTCTGGGCAATTTTAAAGAAAAATTTTATTAATAAACTGTAAATGCACTATCTTAAATTTTCTTTTTCACATTCTTGGTAATTGATTTTCCTTACATTATCCCATATCCAAAAAGTTCCAACTTTCACAATTTTCAATCAATTAAAGTAATAATGTAGGAACTTGTTAAGAGATTGTATATTAATATAATTATCATAGTATTTTTGTCTTAAGTCATTACTTTTAGAATTAAAAACTGTTTGGTTATTTTTGATTTATTTTGGAGTGATAGACAATAAACTTACCAAAAGTAAAAATTTTCTCGGATACTAATAAATATATTTTGCAAGTACAACATATAATTATTTAAACACGTAAAATAAACAGTTAATACAGTAAGATACATTGATTTATTTGCTAATTTGGCTAATTTAATATAAATAGCTTGTCTCGAGAGAACAGAAGGCACAGAGCAACATCAGTGGCGCAAGCTCAAGCTCTCCGATCGCTCGACTCCGCTCGGGTGTCTTCGTGGACATTCGTGGCTCCTCACTTTGCTCTCCCGAGACACTAGTGCCGGTCTGTGATACCGCTCACCCTTAATTCCTGTAATTCGACGTATTATTTGTCAACATAGAACTTATCTACTAGTCTAAAAATTATCATTTGTTTTGTAAAGGTTTGTGATGATGCAAAACTTCCACTTTGAGTCCCGGTCATGGCAGGACTTTTCACAAGATCACGACACACACATTGGGGAACCGGGGAAAGTTTCGTCGAAAGCGAATGAGCGTCAATTGGCGGAGTGACAACGAGTGTAGTGGAATATCACGGGGTTGGTGAAACAATATCAAGAAATGACGGGCTGAGGTTGCACAGGGCTTCAATAGATGTTACTGCAGTGCCTCTGAACGGTTCTAGGGTTCGAGTCCTGACGGTGGCAGGATTTTCGACACCGCCTAGGACGAATTCGGCCGCTTTCTAGGGAAGAAGTCGTGCGGTCGGCTGCTCTGATTTGTAGTTTTCCGTGATTTCTCCAGTGAACCCCACGCTAATGCCAGTGTAGTACCCTTACAAACGCGCCATGGACCGCACGCGATATTTCCCACCTCTTCCTTGTGCTATCTTCACCCCCTACTTACACACACACTTACGTGCATCACTACAGCTAATAACGGGAGACCAATCGAGAACTAAGCTATGGCAGTACTCCGCTAGTGGGATATACCTGGTTGGGGGGGAAATCACTAGCCTTCGTGTAGGTCGGCGCCGGATCTCATTATCCAGCAGATCACCGACGCATCCCGGGGAAATCGTTCACTACACTTACAGGACAAATGACAGCCGTTGACGAAACCGGAAACACCAAGTAATCAAAGGAGGGTAGGCACACCACTTGGAGAATTTCTTCATAATAAATGCGTTCATTGTTGGTAGTATTTGAATCATTTTCAAATTCATGTTCATTCTCTTGCTCTTGTGCGGTTTTAAAATCATGATCATGATCTCTATAATTACATGTTATCTCGTAGTTTTGGTATCACTAAGCGAAAAAAATACTTAACGCTATTGGTATCGACGGTAGCTCATTCCGCCCCACACAAAAATATTACATACCTCTGCAAAGAAAGTACTAGTGAAACTCGAACTTTGCTCAGAGATAGATCTACACTAAGAAGGAAGGTACTGAACCGCTGGATGTGTAGACACAACAATCAGTGATAGTTGCACAAGTGTGAACCGCGGTATGTCAGACCGCGATACCAATTAAAGGTTAAATTGTAGAAAAGCCATGTTCTTTTTGAATATTTTCTGTTCTTGCTACCCGCCGTGAAGAACTAGTTCAACATTCACTGAGTTGCTCCGATTGTACAGATGTCTTCATCAGCCAACGACAGATACTAAAATTAGATTCCAACGTGTGTAAATGCGAGCTATAGAAGAGAACGCCGCAGTTTTCACAAAGAAAATAAGCGTGGCAACGGTTTAGACCTTTTTGTAATCATTCAAAAAACATTAAAAGACGAAATTATATTTCGGTTTTTCTTTCTTGGCGCACGGGGGGGGGGTGTCAATAAAATGGATGATATCACGATATTTCTCGTCGTTCTCCGTTGTGCCGCCAAGAGTCGCATGATCGCCAGCACTGCTCGATACAGTCGCGATCATGCGTCCCCTAGCGGCATAACCGAGAACGACACGAAATACCGTGAGATATTCCATTGTACTGACACCCCCCCCGTGCGCCAAGAAAGAAAAACCGAAGTATTTTATCAAGAATTAAGAAATGTAAAAATAAAAGTTCTAGGAAGGAGAAACTAGGACCGGCTTCGATGTCTTAGGGCATCAGTTGATGTCACTACAGTGTCGATGATCGGGAGGTCCCAGGGTTCGATTCCTGACAGTGACAGGATTTTCAACACTGGCTGCTAGGTGGAATTCTTTCGCAATCTGGAGGAGAATTTTAGTGGCCGGCTGCTCTGATTGGTGTGGTTTGCGTGGTTTCTCCGATCAACACCAGACGAATGCCATAGCAGTACATTACAAAGAACCCAAGGATCGTGCGCGATCTTTCCTTCAGAGAAGCAGACTGTCCCAAGTTGTAGACTTACCGCGTGTAAATGATACTAAAGCCTACACGAAGCCTCGGAGCAAATTCAAATCTCTTGTTTTATCGCCATGAGATCCTCCTCTCTATATAGCGAAAGAAGCAGTATATTCAGGCTGGCTATAACAATAATTGTTCATTTAAAATCCAATCAAATCTGCATCCATCAACAAAATGCATCGCAAACTAGCTGGCATGGGTGGACAATGACAAACACCATTGCCGAAGGGCATGACATTGTTATTCCAACATTATATTATTTATACGTGGAGTTTTATTTCTTGGCATGTGAGGGCTTGTCTTCACAATGGAATATCTCACGATATTTCTAGTCGTTCTTGGTTGTGCCGCTAGAAGTCGCCTGATCGCGACTGTATTGAGCAGTGCTGGCGATCATGCGACTCAACACGGCAAGACCGAGAACGATGCGGAATACCGTGAGAGATTCCATCGTGAAGACAAGCCCCCACGCGCCAAGAAATAAAAACCCAAGTATATAAGCCCTCTAGTGAGGAGTGCAAGTAGAAGTTGGTGAAAAAAAGACTGTAAACGTCGATTCCTGTTTCGTGTTCTTGTGATATTTATTATAACTATTAAGTTATTATGAGATTGACAAAACATATTTTTTCCCTTAATTGATCCATAACTTTGTTTTACTATCAGCAAGTAATACTATTGTCTAACACTAGGAATTGTTGTAATACTGTGTCAATACTCATAATAATTGAATAATTAAAAGATGAATTAAGATCATAGTTTAAGTTAAAACATTTGATGAGATACTGTTGATACGTATATAATTGGGAAATACACAGAGAAAAACAAACAAGAAAGAAAAGACTGAGCCACTCCCTCACAGTTTGTGAACTATTCCTTAGTTTTAAAAGAATGATTTCATATACTTACTATTATATCTTAATCTATTTTTCATTTGTTTTTCTCTTCACAGAACCACATGACACAACAGTTACCCAGCATTGATGTTGCACCGAGCAGGGAATGTCTTCAGGAGGAACAGGGTGAACAAAGGAACAGAGAAAGAAAACTAAATCTCCAGAAAGACAATTCATTGAGTCGTTTCATGATTTCACCATATTTTGGAAAACCAATTGAACATAAGTCAACAGTTCCTTTTAGATGTCATTGTTAGTAAATTTAAAAGAGACCTCACATGATTGAATGGTATTTTTTTGGGTTCTGTGCACTTTTCAGTGAGTAAGAATAAAAGTTTGCAAGTATCCAAATTAAATATTGTTACTAAAGATATCAAATTTTAAAAAAATATTTTTAAAACCAAACTGTTGGAAATATTTTAACTTATCCTTCTAAGACCATTTTACACAATTTTGTGAGGAACTTACTTTAAAATATTTAACCGTGCCCTTCTACTTCAAAAACACTTTTATAGTTGGATAGATTGGCCACTGTTACAAGTAGACAGTTATTTTAGTGCATTTCGTAAATATTGTGTCTGCAAAAAAGTTTCCTTTATGGATTTTTTAAACTGTTCCTCAACTTAACAGTGAAGCTGCTTTTTTAAATTCATGTAGAATAAACTGACCTTGGTATTTCAAAATGCATGAAAGACCAATAAACGTTTTTTTGAGAATGAGAATTCATTGAAAGTAAGGAAACTTATGTATGTGTGGAAGTTTGTGAAAAACTCTGCTTGCAATGTATTAGTATGTGTATACCCATAATGTGATTCTCTTTAGAACAATTTTTAAAATACATTTATGGGTTATCAATTACAGCAAGATGGACACCATAATTAATTTTACTGTTCTTGCCAACATAAACAATGGTTTGATTTTATTGTGAAATTAAAATCTTTAATCCACTGCAAATAAAATTTTTATAAAAATGTTTCAGTTCTTTATATCACCTTGAAAATAATTGCTTAGAATCATATATTCTATTTCAGCACAGATGTACATATAATGCTCAGGTATTTCATTATAATTTTCATGCTTTTGTTTACTTATTGGCAACATTCTGGGGCAGGTCCAGCCGATCATTTCGGAAGGAACCATCATCTACAATATGCAATGCAAATACAATACAATTGCTCAATTCATCTTATTTTTATTTAATGATATATAAATTTTCTCGTTGTATGTACACCCATGGAAACATTTCGCGTCGAAAATTCCGTGGCCCGCGGGGTTATTGGCGATATCCCTCACTGCCGACAGCAATACCTAACGATGGTTTCGAAAACTACATTCTTAAGACCGAACCATGAAGATTAAATTCATTTGATTGGAGAGCGTATGGTTAGCTATTAACATACCTAGAAATGTTAAGAGTGTTATTACTGCCGAGGCCACAAGTTAAATATTGAGGCGGAGCGTAGCAGAGCGGAGATTTTTAATTTGGAGGAAGCAGTAATAACACTGTAACATTTCGTGTTATGTTCAGCGTTTTCTCGGCCACCATAAAAATCTCAAGATTTGTGCGAACATTTACGACATTACTGCGAAATGATACAAATGAATTATATTGCTATGGTTAATCGATATTGCTGGGTGTTGCTTGCAATATATCTATTTCAGCAGTACATTCGCATACCGTGGCTCGAAGAAGATAGACGCGGAAAATTCGTCTCTACCGTAAGAAATTTTAGATCCCACAATGGAAGCCACACGGTATTTAATCCCAGAAAAATTCAAAGCACGATACGAAAAGGCATACCAATAATTTAAGGCTGGGAAAAATCATCTTCTTATAAAGAAGCATTCACAAGATTGCAGGAGTGCCAAACATTTTAGCCACCTATCTTGGTCTCCCAGTATCCGAAAATACACCAATCACTCTGTAAGAAGAACTTCGGCTACGGCATTGGCCAATTCAGGAGCTTCGGGTACCAATTTGAAACGTTTTGGTGGCTGACGGAGCTCTACCATAGCCGAATTCTACTTGAGTCCTTGGAAAAAAGACTATCAGCGAGGAAGGTGGCGAGTCGACTTTCAGGGGCGGCATACATCGTCAGTAAATTGGAGAAAAGATTTATGTTATTGAATGCCATGAAAATAATGCTAATTAACTAATTTTTATCTTGATTTATTGCACAATTAATAACATTACAATCAACAATGAGCATTCCCCAAAATAATGATTTACTTTTATTCCTATTTGTCTCGTAAAGTGTCGTGTTTTTTCGTAATAAAGTTGGCTTGCGATGAATCGGTGATTGTTTACTCACGTTGCTAAGGATGTTAAATTTCTTAACATGCACGTAGGTACAAGTGGCAATTACAAACATGAAGGGTTGCACGTTAAGAAGGGTTAAAGACGCATGTGACCGATAAATATTTTTTTTCCATTCTACATTGCCACAAGATCTTGTAAATTACAACATTCTACATTTGTCTTGTGAATGTTATGAATAAAGCAGCCAACATTTGCATTCGCGAACAAGGTGAATATTTGAATTCTGAAGGAGTTACATATTTGACGATGTTATAATTTCTAATAACTCTAATTTCGATTGGTGCAATTTCTCTTTATAGTCCAGTCGGTAGGTACTGAAAAAGGAGGGTTACCTGGAAAATGGTCATAAAATCTTTTTCTTTGAGTATTTTGTATGTACCCAGGCACTAGTTAAAATCCCAAGTGTTCGACTTCCCAGGCCCTGTGCTGACTCCGACAGGCCCGAAAACCCGGTATTTTTCTGGCTTGTTTCGGTTTTTGTCTATAACTCTTTAACCATAAGTCGTGTAGAAAAATGTTTCAAATGAATTTTAACGAAGATAAAATTTCCTACAACTGTTGTATAAAACGTTTTTATCGACATCAATTAACAAGCGAGTTACAATTTTTCGAAAAACGCTATTTTTTTCAATTCTCAAAACTGTGTGCAAACATACATATTTTTGTAAGTGTATAATCAACCTACAATAAATATAAGTTATTATCTGTAATACTATCATTTATCTCATCGCCTGTGTAAACATTGCCTCAAAAATGTACCCATTGCCAAAATATTAATATTTGAAAAAAATGGTCGTACATCGTCGCAATATTTAGTGCTAAAACATAACCTTCACTGAGGGAACAATGTTTTAAGTGACATAAGAATTTACTAATTGTGGGATTGTCTTTAAAAGCAAAACTATTCCAGATTTCAAAATCCATAATGAAAATGGCCTTTCAACAGTTACCACAAAGATTGGTGCAGTTTATTGTTTACAGTCAGAAAAGGTACGATAGTAAATACTGTAATATTCTGCTAGAATCTGGCAGTGATGAAGTTATGAATCTACTGATTTTTCAACAGAACTTTAACAGTACAGTACTAAATGTACTATGAGAATAGTCCCCTAGTTTTGTAGCAAAATGCTTCAACTTGTCCAAGATATAAATTAATTTGTTGAAATTATTTATCACTAATCACTAGGGAAAGTATTATTTCCCAGCTTTTTCAATGCAACATCATGACCGAACACGCTGACTTGGAAATTACACCTAATCGCTTCTCATAATGAAAATACTGGCATCGGGAAGAAAGAAACAACTAGTGCTGTTGTAGCACCTCTAGTTAATTTATCTTTTCAAAAATATATTTTCCCCTCTTGAACTGCCATGCTCATAAATGTACTCGTATATTTACTTAAATAAGCAGAGTTTAAGATTTGAGGGGTAAGCGATAAAAACAGATAAAACGATTTTGAATAAGAATAAAATAAGAATTTACTGATCAGTTGGTATGATGTGATACCATCACATCATACCATCACATCATATCATCATCATGTGATAAATGTAACTTCATTATTTGTGCACGTCTTCTGAATTTCAGTGGGAAATATAGTTATTCAAATTATCGTTTTTCATATTATCGCGGCAAAAAGTATTATTCTTTCATGAAGAACATGAGGGTTCAGGGCAGAAATTTATAGCTAATTTACCTTTGAAAATATATTTTATTATATAGGAGCGAATATTTTGTCAACAAAACTCGAAAAAAACTCTCTTTTCTGTATTCAAAATTCGACTAGAATATGGTTTAGGATAGAGACCACAGAATTATGAAAACGTGCTCAAAATTCACTTCTCCCCATAGCTCGTCATACGCAGTTTTTAACTGTTTTTGACGTAAATAAATAAATAAATAAATCAATGCATGAGTACTGCAGGTTACGTCACAAACTTTTCACTGAAACAAAAATGCCAATACTTATATTCATGTGTTGCGTGAAACGAAATCCTACTGATGAAAGCAGAGAAATTAAAATATGGGAACATGTGGACCATTTCCGTCGTATTTCCCTCTACAATATACACAGCACTTGCAGGCCATGGCAGAACTATAAATGAACGGCAGCACTATACACTTAAAAAACATTCATTGATATCAAGAAACTATTAATACTTCTAGTTGTTGCTGCGAGAGCATTTTTGTGTTTATTTGCATAAACGTGATATACTTCACTCCGAATGTAGATCTAGAACTAAATCTATATTCATTTCCAATATTTACTTCACATTATCTGAACGTATATAATAATGAAAAGTATGAAAAATGTCAAAAATGGTATACTGATGGTTCGAAACTAGACGAAAAGTCTGGATTTGCAGCAGATTCTACAACATCACCATATATAATATCATGCCGTTCTCCAGACTTTATTTATTTATTTATTTGTCAAAAAACAGTAAAAACTGTATATGATGTGTGGGGAAAGAGATTTATCAGCGCACATTTTCTTGAGGGCCAGAATTTAAAAAAAGAACAAATGGATTTAAAAAATCATTATTTTAGAAAAATGAAAATATTTGAAAAATGTTTGTTCCCGAGATATAGAAAATCAATTTCAACGGTAAATGAACTACAAGCAAAAGTAGTGCTCAACAAAACGTGCGCACAGTGAAGCTACATTTACGTCCAGAAGCAAAACAAGGGGCTATCTCAGCATTTGCTCAATGGATCAGGGAAACTGGACAAAAACCTGATCGAGATGGGGGTCATTGACCCATTGACTTCCTATGTATTTTTTCCTGTGAGGCTTCGGCTACATTAAAAGCCATCGAATACAGCACACGAAATGGAAACAACAACCAAATTGCCATTTTTTTCGACTCCATGTCGACACTCTCAGCCATGAAAAATAGATTCTCTAAACATCCAATAATTCAAAATATTCAAAATCTTCTTTACGAGAAAGAAAAAAAACGGATTTAAAATTACACTGTCATGAATACCTTCCCATAAGGGAATAATAGGAAATGAAAAAGCTGACTTAGCTGCTAAAAATGCAACCCAGTTATTGAATATTGACAATCAAATACGAGGTTCTTTAGATGATTTTATAATAAATTTATAAAAGTCTGTTATTACGGTACCAGTATCAGTATCAGTAGGGTATCACCAGTGGAAGGCGTCGATATCTAAACTACATACTGTACGAAAATCTGTAACATTTAAATATCTCAATCACTAAATTAAGAAGAAAAGAAGAAATTATTATAACAAGATTGAGAATTGGCCATTCTTATCTCACCCTCTCGCATCTAATGAAGAAAACCGACCCAGCCGCCTGTCCAAAATGTGGAGGAATATTATCAACGTCTATCTTCGAGTGTTCCAGTTTTCAAAATCATAGCCCACTAGTATGCCTAACAGCTGCGGCACTTCGCCCATCCTTATGGACGCTAGCGAACGGACGAAGTTTCACATGGTGGCCACTGGAGCGCTGGTCGCCGACCATTCGCGAGGCCTTCCGGTCGCTTTAATACATGTGAAAATCCCCGTATTTCTGGCAATTTTGGTCACTTATAATGATATGAGGCATTGAAAACTCATGTTGGTGGTAATATTAAACAATACTGAAATTATATATCACTGTGCAGTTTGCTTAAAAGAAAGTGTGGAGTGAATTCTTCAAATTAACCCTCAAATACACAGCATGCGTGAAATCTACTTGGTTATTGAGCCAGTAGTGATTCTTCTTGATGCATAAAATACAATATTTATTCTTATTTATTTCTGAAATGTATCTGTATATTTAGGTATTTAAAGATAACTATAATGCACATAATGTTCTAAGGCTTTTAAGGACTATGGATGAAAACGAAAAAAATAGAAAACTATTATTTTATCAGTTTTTTACTATATTTTTTATATTTTCAAACTGTATTTATTCTTTAATCTTTATTACATACTCAAAAAAGTAGAAATTCAACATAGAAGAAGTGTTCATGAAGAAAAAAAATCTCTAAATAACTCTAAAAAACGCTGTTGCAAATAAATATATATTGACGCTGCTGTAAATAACACTCAGGAAAGTTCACTCAACAAAAAGTACTTCAAATTACTATTGTCCTGGTAAAAACGTTCTCACCTAGAGATAGAATCAGAAAGTTACTTACGACTAGCAAAATTTATATTGACGCTCTCATGGAGGTACAAGAAAAAACTATTAGAGATTTTCAATAAGAGCAACCAAAGTACAATGAAGAAATCATTTCTAATTCTTTGCGTAGTTCACTTCCAAATTCCACGACAATGATAGAACAATAAATCAAACATCAGTAATAAAATTCTACAATCAGATATCTCGTGATCTCCAATGACGTTTGTGAGAAAAACGAAAACGTGATACTTTTTGATTGAAAAGTGTTACAATACAGGAAATATCCAAAGCTGTCTCAGACGATCATTCCCAGTACTTGGAACCAAAGTGTTCTTATAGAACGTAATCAGAAATTGTTTGTGTTATTTGTAAGTGATTTTTTAAAATTTATATCGAATTTTGAGAATAAACTGAATCGTTAGGTAGCCGAGGTAAGGGTTACATATTTTACTAACGTTCAGAAACATTAAGAATGTATGTTAATATTTATTTACTATGTGAAGATAATTAGCATGGGTGGTTCTTAAATAAATAAATCAGTCTCATTTTTAAATAACGCTGAAGGTTATATGTAATAGAGCAATTTTTTGTGAAAGCTATACCACAACTTCCAAGGTTTGTTGTGAAAAGAATCCTTCAAAAATATATTAAGCCATTTTTGCAAAGAAACAGTTTCCTTGTGTGTGACGAGAACGCAGATTTAATAACGATCATTGACATAATTTGTGAACACTTTTTTATAAGAGGTCGTGAAGAACATAGCCGCTGTTACTAAAGAAGTAATGGAGATGCCTAAATACTTGAATTCAAAGCCTCTAAATGGAAAAGTACTGTGTTTGTAATGCGGATCTCCGTATATTTGCGTGCAGCAGTAGATCGAGGAATGGTTGGCGAGCAGCGCGCCAGCGGTCAGTAGCGGAACTTTTAGCTGTAACAAGGAGGAGGTTAGAGCGTCGAGTCTTTTAATGCATATTAGCGGGCTATGTCAAAATCTACGAATCTCTCTTGGCATCAAGAACGAAATTTATAAAATATTTAATTCAATAGAAGGTTTCCAAAGTATTTTAACTTTTCTTAATTTGGCTGGTTTTCATAATATAATCTGATTGCAAAATTTGTAATACCTCATATTTTATTTTATTATGTTTACTCTAAATTTTAAAAAATGTATCTCTAGTATAAATCATTAGTGGTCGCTAATGACCATGGATGTTTTTAAAGCGAACTTAAATAAACAAAAAAAAAAAAACTCGGTGTACACAAAAAGGATTCATGTGAGGAGAAATCTAAGTCTTCTAAGCGAGACGTCACAAACAATGACGGCCTGCAGCGCCGACCCCTGGAATATAGTTGGCATTGGATAGAATCGATAAGCGCCAGACCAGAAAAATGAAAGATCCGTTCGCTGTAACTTCAGTTCGCATAACGTAAACAAACTTTGAATGTATCCCTCCGCCCCGTAGTTCGTGATTGGCTGCGCCATTTGCGCCACGACCATATTCAAATGCTGGCACGTGTCGCAGCCAGAACTGTCATAACATATTATTTTCACTACTACTTCTTTAATACGCCCAAAATACTAGCCAAAACATGCAGATAATTTGCTTAAATATCACAGTACTTATATTTACGATGTGTTCTCGCAAGGTAGCGGTGAAATCTTGTCCAAAGCACTGTCTGAAAAATGATCACTGGAAGAACTGATCCCCCGTATTAATAATTATTTTTTCTCTTAAAGTGTCATACGCAATGACTGCCTACCACATTTGTAAGAACCTTCACAGCTAGCTTGATAACAAACCACAGCTAGATTCTTTACAATTTAATTTTAAATTTCAAAAGATTTAAATTGTTATTCAAAAGTAATTTTCACAGTCACATGAATAAGAACAACAACTAGTGGTGTTACAGAATGGCACAGACTTTCCCGTATTAGTTTTCTATTTTCTTGGGTCTTCGCTAGATATTCGGAATTGGCACATACTCTTTCTTGCCAGCTACCATTTATCACCGCCAAAAGTACTTTTTTTGTCATTTTCTTAATTTTTCGGTTTCCTATTGGTAGAACGAAAATATTAATTTTAGAATCTTAAAGAACATAAAAACCTAGCCGTAAATGGCAATTTTCTGCAAAATTATGTGCCGTTTAAGAGAAAATGGCGTTTTAGCACTACTAAAAATGCGAAATTTGAAGCTCATTTTCACAGAAAAGTTTTGAGTTTTCAAAATACTTTATTCGAAGTTATTTGAAGCACTTACACTCACAAATATATTAATCTTTACAAATTGCGGATAATGTGCATATTAAAGATGTGAGAGATCTTTCAAAAAATTTACATTTATATAATTTTTGAAAAAAACAAAAAAATAACTCAAAATAAACTTTACGTCATATTAAAGAGTGTAATTATCACTATCTGTTACAAAAGTTTCAAGAAAAAAATTGCAGCCATATATGAGAAAATGGCGTTTGAGCGTTTCAGAAAATGCGACATTTTGAGCTACTTTTCACAGAAAACGGTAGTGTTTTCCAGAAACTTTACTTGACATTATTTAAAGCACACGTACTCGTAAATATAATAATGTGAATAAACAGTTTAATATTCCAGAAAACAGTTTAATATTCCACGTTCTGAAGTTAGAGCTCGAGTGTATTATAGTTTTCTCCTGTTTCGGATACTGTTGCCGTTTTATTTTGTTTTGCATATCAAACATCATGATGACGCGCACGAAGTCCGGTTCCTCCCCCGACATCCCCTCGTTAGACGACAATTTGATCAAGAAGATGTGCGAGTTCATGCAGCCCCTTATTACTGATACCATCCGAGAAGAAATCCATCGTTCATTAGAGCCCATGATGTCGAGTTTAAGGGAAGAAGTTAAAAACCTTAAGGAGGAAGTCGAGCGGAAGAACAATCAAATACATGTATTGCAGCATACTATTGACTCGAAAACGGACGAACTCGAGCAATATTAACGGAGGAACTCGCTGAGAATTTTCGGCTACACAGAAAGTGATCGCGAGAACACCGATGATATTGCCATTCAGGTAGCTCAAACTCTGAAAGTGGATTTAAGTTATGCTGACATTGATAGGAGCCTTCGTGTAGATAGGAAAATTGAAGGACGAGAAAGGCCAATAATTGTAAAGTTTACCAGCTACAGAAAACGTGCCGAGGTCTTTCGTGCATAGAGAATTAATACTAAAATTACTGTAAGGGAAGATTTGACTAAAAAAAGAGTAGAACTCTTTAAGAAAATGTATCGATAAGTTTGGTTTAAAAAATGTATGGACCCAAGATGGCACAATAATAGTTAAAGATAAAAAATCCAAAATCAGAATAAACTGTGATGCAGATTTTTTGAAATTATGTAATAGTCAACCTGTCACAAATTAAATTAACTTCATACCAGTGGCGTAGGCTCAATGTATGCGAGTGATGTGTTACACCCCTAGTTTTCCATCATTTACAAATATTTTCAGTAAAGTATTTTATTTTCTTCTGTTAAGTATCTCCCTCTGTTTCTTTAATCCCTTCCGTCATTTACGTGCGCGGTCCAATAGGCGTTAGTCCCCTCGCTGGATGTGACGGGCCGAGAAACATCCCATGAACGACCTCACTTGGTTGGCGAGGTTATTGAACTCAAGGCCATGCGCTGTGTGCAAGCTGCGTGGTTTCGAATGCGGAGATGTGACATAGCTTCTCACATCAAAGGGTTCTCATTGGCGTTCGTGTATCCCCTCCCAATAACCTTCCATATCCCCTCCTCTGATGCCCTCCTCTCTCTCTCATAATTCAGCCACACGCCTGGGAATCCCAGAAGTCACGTGTCACTATTGTGACCCGGAAGCGGGGGGGGCACACGGCACGATTGTCTTTCTTCACAAGACAAGCAACATATTTCAACCTGCTTCAGTACAACTGGGTAACACGGTGTGTGTTAGCAGGCCTGACAAAACGAGATCATTCCCATCATGTGAGAAAATGGTGTGACAGAGACAATCCGTGAACTCGAAACGGTGCGCGCGATGTTATTTCGTTCGTCATGTGTGTCCTGCGTTCTAGCGTAAATGCTGTTTACTACTGAATGTGCGTTAAATGGACTACTTTGCCTAGTTGGTGATATGTTAAAGAGAATCGTGAATTCGAAATTGTAACGCGAAAGAATAAATCTTGCGCGTGTGTGTGCGTGTGCGACATGGCGAGCTCATCCAGTTCATTTGTGGTAGTGGATGGGTTATTTGTGGCAGGGAACAGTAGTGAAACGTTTCATTGTGTCCTAGACAGGATTTGTGAAATTCCGTGCAGTTCTTTCTCCTATTCCGAAAAACTTAAGGTAGTTAGTGATGGACAATTCAGAGAACGCGAATAGATCTCGAGTTCAAAAATTAGGTATGCACTTTTTATGTTAATTTTTAGGTATGTTATTTTTTTTAGTTTTGTTTTGTTTATGTAAGTTGGTGCATACAATAAGAAAATTATGATTTTCAAGGAAGATTCAGAATGTGTCTAATTTGCAACATACACTTCTAAAATACTTCAGAGTAAAGTAGAATGACGTAGACTTTAAATATTTGGAATTACGCGTTCAATCTGTAATATCATGATCACATACCCACATCTACTAGCCAGGAGACGCCACTGCTTCATACTTTGTTTGTTTTTATAATAAGTTGTTAAAGTCCTCTATTTTATTGTAAAAAAATATTTTTCAACACAGTAGGAAAAGTACTGAGTAAGTTTGAGCTTTCTTAACTTGCTAGGAAAAGAGAATATTCCAAGCACTTTCGTTATGTTAAACCCTTCGCAGAAACCACATTCCAATGCTGGTGACCCCCCGTCATTTAATTATTTATAAATTTATAAATTGTTTAAAAATTAATATTTTTATACATTTATGTACATATATATTATTATTTATAAATTCAATCGTGAAGTTTCATCACCTCAAGAAGTATTTTAATTACTGCTTCATCTAAACAAACCGACGGCCATTAACGCAAGAAACGCGTCTATTGCAGTAATCTACTACACACTGGTTCGTAAAATATTAATATCTTTTAAAGTTACCGAGATCCCACTTTGATTTTTTCTGGAGTTATCATCAATACTCTAGTGCGTTTATAAATATTTTTTAAAAATTTTTAGCTCATTGAGTTTACAAAAATTTTCAGTTTTTGAAATTTGAAAAGGAAATTAATTATTTTGCAAAATTATAAAAATTAAATATGTTTTTAAGTTTCGAATGGAATTTGAACGGAATTTCTATAATTAGTGTATTAGAATATATGATATTTTTAAGTTAGTGATGTGCGTCATTTTTGGCAAATTTCATTACGCAATATTTCCAAAAACAATAAAGTTAGAAAAAAATAAATATGCACATATTAACTTATTTGATCCATATAACAAATAGAAAAAATTAGAAAATAATTAAAAATATGAAGGTCAAATTTTGGTCTTTTTTGTGCGATTTGACATGGAATGGCTCTATATTCCAATCAAAAGGATTTCATGTCGGTATAGCCAACTTATAAAACTATCATTCCGATCAACCCTCTCGCTTTTCTTTTGTTTGTTTACATTCACTCCTTGCGCGATTTCAGATCATATACTCTCTGATTTTAGACTTCACAATACAATAGTGTATGTCTGGTTTTGCGTTGGAATTAATCAAGATTTTCATCTATAAACGAATATCAACTCGGTGAACAAATAAGCTGATAGGTAAGTTATCATAATATACCAAGTTATCATTATCAACAAGTGGGAGATGTAACCATACTCTCTGGTTAAAGTGTGGATGACTACTGTCAAGAGCTGATGAAAAACACAAAATTAAAAGTTATCTGTAGTCTGACTTCTGCATTAATAATGCTTTTGAGATGGTAGTATTATCAATATATTCATGGTGTCATCTGTTAATGATTTATATTGAAAAGTAAATACCACAATTATTTAAAATTATTCTTTTATATACGATCATGTTAATGTTTAGGTTTCCTAATAAAAAAATGGTTCTATCAGTCCGGTGATATTAATGCAGATGCAACAATTTTCTTTAGCTGTTTAATTATTCATTTCTTTTCAAAAGTAAGTATTTGTTTAAAAAATAAAAAATTCATAATTAATATAAGTAGTCTTTGGTAACTTGCCTGTTCTTACCAGTGACAGACTTTCTCTTTATACCTATTTCTTCTCCATTAAAACAATGTGTGATACATGCCGTTGAGATACTTATTGTAATAAATATAACTTTTTGATTTTTTAAAAGTTATTTATTGAAAAAGGAATATACACTGTCAATATAAATGGCACAGTAAATATATAAAGTTGCACGATGATTTTGCACCACAATATTGTAAACGACTCCCTGATCATGCAGTAATTTCACAACAAACCTTTTCATTAACTTGCTAAATAATTCAAATGAGGATGATCATGTACTCCAGTTTTCATTGGCATGTCAAATTATTCCCAATAGGCCTCCAAGCAGTACAAGATTAATATATTTCACTGTCTTTAGACTGTCATTAAGATTTTATTACATTTTTGTCCAGATTTGATTTCCACAGTCATATAGTTTGAAAACCTAATTTTTGGTTTTCTGTAGATTTATCGCAGAATGAGTTCAGAAAATTTACCTATAAAGTTAAATGACACAATGAATATGAAAGTTGAATGTAGTCAAATTTCCAGTATTTATGACACTGTGCTTCATAAAATGAAAGATAAAACATAGACATTTTTAAACAAAGTATACAAATATCCATCTTAGAAAGATTGTACATTCTTATTCACATTAAAAATTCAAATATATATTATCCCTGAACATTCTTCCAACCAATTTGTTGTCTCCTCCCTTCTCCTGATTAGTATGGTCTCTGACACTGGAAGATATTGTTAAACTTGCTTTCTTGTAAGATCAAGTAATTTTACATAAAATAAATTAGATTTCGAAAAAGAAAGACAGAATTTATTAAGGTGAGTTCACTTATACCTGGTACATTATTATAAAATATTTCAATTTGTTTTACTCTAATCTTTACCACATTTGGACGAGAAATGAGCCCTGAAACGCATTTAAAAAAATGACCTAAAGTGGCCGATTCAGTTTTTTCGCGAATTTCTGGAAAACTAACAATCTGAAAAAGGGATTTCACCAGTGAACTCGCTTTGCGATTCTGGGCTGGGATATTGATTTTCAGCGGATTCGAAATTCCGTCCAAAATCGACAATTTTCGCGTTTTGGACGACGAAATTTCGCGTTTTTGGCTTGCACAAAAGAATGGGCAGAAAATGCACTTTTCTGCAAAATTATGCAAACTATTTCAATTCAGGAAGTAAAATACGATTCCATACAGTTCCACGATTGTTGAAATATGCGATTTCCGAAGGGAACTCGAATCTTTTGAAAATATGCTTCCTAGCACTGAAGTTGATGACGAATTCTCTGGTGAAATCTGTTTTTGAAATAGATTGTTAGTTTTCCAAAAATTCGCGAAAAACGTGACCGGAGGCTAGCCGGCCAGTTTCGGTCCAATTTTTGTGAAAATGGCTTCCAGTTCTCATTTCTCGTACAAACGCGTCAAAGTTGGCATTTTTTAACTTTATATTAATTTGAAATGGGATTGAACTTTCGATGAGAATTCGCGATTTCCGAAGGGAACTTGAATCTTCTGAAAATCTGTGACCTAGTACGGAATTCGATAGCGAATTCACTGGTAAAATCCGTTTTTCAAACAGATCGTTAGTTTTCCAGAAATTCTGGAAAAACTTGACCGGAGGCTGGCCGGGCAGTTTCGGTCCAATTTTTGTGAAAATACTTTTGACGACTTGTTTTTCGTACAAACGCGGTAAATGTTGGCATTTTCTGACTCTATATTAAATTTTGGAATTGGATTTCTCTTTCTGAATAGAAATAGTTTGCGTATTTTCTCAGAAAAGTGCATTTTCTTCCCAATCTTTCGTGCAACTCGAAATAGCGAAAATTCAGCGATACCCGTCCCTATGATTTTCGCGATTTTCGAAGGGAATTGGATTTTTTATCCTCAGTGACGTGTCCCGCTTTTGCCTTGAGGGCGACGACCACCGGGTCCGTGTCTGGAGGCGCAGTGGGGAGCGCCACGACGAGTGGTTGTGGTATCCCATCACACGTCCCGCCAGCGTGGTGTGATTGTGTGGGTCGCGATATCCCATGGTGCCCGTTCACCGTTTGTGTTCCTCGGAGGTACCGTGACGGCTGCACGTTACATTCAGGAGATCCTGCAACCGGTGGCTCTGCCGTTCGTGAACGTCCGCGCCCAAGCCCTATTTCAACAGAACAACGCTTGTCCGCATACCGTAGCCATCTCCCGAACATGCCTTGCAGCCGCGGATACTCGGCCATGACTAGCAGCATTGCCAGATCTGTCCCCGATGGAGAAAGTTTGGGGTGCTACTGAGCGCCGATCAGGATCCCACCCCTACTTACCAATCTGCAAGAAGTGCGCGCTCAGGCGCAAGCTGCATGGGATGGACTAGCACTGGACTTCATTCCAGACCTGTACAACTCCATACCGCACGTCTGAACGCGTGTGTTTTCCAAAATGGCGGCCCCACGCACCGTCTGTGGCCGTGTAGTGCAATAAATGTTGGTCCTACAAATGTGAAAGCGTAATAATTTTGTATTCGTGGTACCCTCTACCTGCCTGCCAACAATGATCGCAATCCCCCTTGTCTTTCTCGGTGCATGCTTTTTTATGACGATGAGTGTACTTGTATACTTGATGCGGAATTCATGCCTTCGCTTTAGATTATGTCTGTGTCTGGTCTGTGTCCTAGCCCGTTACTTCACGAGAACGTGATCCAACCCTTACCACGCCGAGGAAATTCCTGAGTCACCTGGAGGAATATTCCACACTTTGTCCCTTACAAGCGAGAAGAAACGCATGGCGGGGAATAAAATCTTGTCCACTATACGCGGGAATCTCTCATAACGGGGTCTCTTAAAAACGGGAAATAATTGCATTGTTTATATACAACTGACCTCGGGACCGTGAATTTTATCTCCAATAAGCAGGATTCTCTTATAACGGGGTTTTACTGTACAGAATTTGAGGTATAAGTGAAGAGTTTTTTAAGTTTCTCACAGTGTATTTTTGAATAGACACAACATAACTTGAATTTTTTTTCTTTTCCATGCACTGTTATAACTCCAATAAATCATTGAAAAAATATTGACTTAAACTAAAATTTGTAGCATTTAAATCACTTCCTTTAACTTCCTCTCCCCCCTTTCGTCAATTTTATATGCTGGAGATTCATTGAGAGATTGATAATGAAACCTAATCAACATGACTGACAGAATAAAATAATTCAAGCAAAAACTATTAACTAATAAATATTTCCCATAGGCAAATATTTGCATTCACAACAAAACTTTAAAGGAAAAATTGGAAGTGAAATTTTAATAGCTATGAAAATGCAAACCATTATTATAAAATCTATTGTTATTAAAGCCACTGTTTTACATCAAACAGAATATTTGGGACAGATCAAAGGAAGGTGAGAAATGGAAAATAAAGGAACTAATTTCAATATGTTTGGAAACTATATAATATTTTATATAACTAGATAGTAGTAAGTAGTGTGACATTGGTGGGTTTACAATTTTTATTTCCAATTTCAGCAACAAAAATGTTCTGTCAATTCACAAATGTACCTTCTACCTGCTGATTTGCAGACCTCATTAGATTCTTGTGGCTGAAAATAAGAAAAAAAGGAAATAAAAACAACTAATCACCTAACCGAACATCTCAGTATGTATTTTCATAAACATAAAAAGTTGAAGATTAACATAATAAAACATTGCAACTGAAGTACAGCTGGATACAAGATTGTTCATGTTAAACATGTTTGACATAAAACTACAGATTAATTCCTTAGGTTTTTCTTTTATTAACTATTTGATTACTCTAATTATTACTATTAGATATCTTTTATTTTTTGTGCAAGTTTGAAAAGTTGTTTAATTTAGTTCAATCACATCTACATGTACCATTATTTATTTAAAGTACAAAAAATACAGGTAGAATGCCCAATAACTCTCTTCCATCAATAAGGGAAGCAAACAAATAAAAAATATTTAATTTGGTTATTTCATCCAATAAACAGAGTAACTGTGAAGACTATGAAGAAAAGGTCTCTTTGTTCTCAAAATATTCTGTTCTTTATAAAATGTGACACTTCAAATTACTGTTTGTCAGTTATTGCTAAGAATACTGTCAATTATCCATTGTACCTTCTGCAATGATGCAATTTAGGTGTTTGTATTTTCTTTTTGTTTTGGTGCTTCAAGAATGTTTTGGCCTTTTCCACTGCACCACTCCATTTCTGTCAATCTTGTACGTAGATTGTAAGTTCCTAATTTCTAATCATTTGATGCTTTCAACACATCATCCTTCCATTTAACTTTGAGATTGAGAATGAGCACCAATTAAAATTTTCCTTATTGCTCATCTATCACGAATTTGACAGAGGCCTTAGCCAATTCAGTCTTAGAGCTTTAATATGTTTTACATTGTTTTAATCTTAAAATGTTAATTGGAGTGTTATATCTGATTCTCCAGGTGCAATCAATGGTCTTTACTGATTCATAGATTCTTCTCATTATTTTCCTTTCAAAATTATCAATCTTTGTATTGCATCCTCTTTTATTGTTCACTTCTCAGCTGCATACAAATGGTCGAATTACTGCTTGGTATTATCTCAGTTTTGCTCCTTTCCAAATAATTTTTTTGTGCAAAATATGATTTATTTCATGCTGCTACTCTTTCTCGCACCTTTCTCATACCCATTCCTTTCTCATACCATCTAACCTTTCTCGTACCAAGGTAAGTGAAAGATCTAACTTCCTGAGTGATATGACATATTAACAATTGCAATGTCTTATGTACACCTGTTTTAGTTTTCGTAAAATTAGTTTTCTTTATTATTGATTTGAAGCACATTATTGCACTGCTCTCTATGTTTAAGGTCTGTGAATATTTCTTCTAATGCTCTCTTTGTCTATAATGTTGAAAGTAAATCATCTGCATATGAGAAACTCATTTCAGCAGTATGACGAAATTGGCTTTCATATGAATTTGAGTTAAGATACCATCTATAGTTAAATAAAACTGGTTGTGGAAAACGGATCACCTGGTTTAACCTCAAATTCAACTTTCATTATTCAGTTGATTACCCACACTTCTTGTACACAATGTCGCTTTAGATTTTAACAGAATAACCTTTATTAGTTTGATGTATTTATTTGATATATTGAATTTTCTTAAATTTTCAGTTATTTTATTTCTCACTCAGTCAAAGCCTTGTAGGAAAACTAGCCATATCAGATAGTTTTGCCCTGTCTACAGAGCTTGTCTTATTAAAAATCTATTATGTACTGTTGATCTATTTTATCAGATGCCAGGTTCAGGATAACTAAAATTACTTCTTATAATTTTTATTGATCTGTTATTTAATACTATTGCAAACATTTTATACACAATATTTAATAAGGAGATTGGCTTGTATTTCTTTCAATCCAATCTGTTTCATTTCTTATAAATAGGAATAATATAACTTTAATTCCTCTAGTTTGGCAGCCAGTGTGTCTGCTAGATTTTAAACACAATCGACGTCGGTTATAGTGAATTCGGATATAATGAACCCTTGGGTATAGTGAACTTAAGTCAATAGACTCTTCACATACATTACAAAAGTATAAGAAGATTCAGTTATAGTAAACTTGAACCTTGGCTGTAGTGAACGTAGGCAATTCAACATCCTGAAAATTATTTCTATCCTGGAAAAATCTACATCACCTCAGGGCCACAAATTCCAACACTAAGCAGCATGAAAAAAATATCATTGGACAAAGGTTTTCATCAAAGAAGTCTTCCCAAGGATGAAGGTAGTGGTCCTGGATACTCAGAGACATTACGGTACTTATGAATGCAAAATCAAGTATAGAGAGCATGAATTTTGGAGAAGGATCTAGACAAATTATTAATGAAAAATGTACGAAGCAAACAATTGAAAATAATTGAAATTTTAAAGAGCAAATAAAGATATTGAAATTTTCAGTTCATGCTGTTAATGTATTTTGCTGTCTCTCTATATTAATAAAATTAATCTTTCTGAAGAAATTCTATTTAATTTTGACATCATCGGATATAGTGAAATTTTGATATAATGAAACTAAAGTGTTAGTCCCCAGAAGTTCACTATAACCGGATTCGACTGTATAAATTTGTGGATCTACTTCCAGATGGTTATTCCACCAAGTCTCCTGGTATATTACCTAGTCTATTACCTAGTACGTATATATTGCCTATTACCTAGTATATTCCAAGTTCTCCTGGTATATTACCTATTCCAAGTGCTTTGTACGTTTCTAACTAATTGATTTGTTTGGAAGAATAAAAAAAAATGAGGGTCCAGACATGTTTTTCATCTTTTTTGTCCAGATTGTCAATTACATAGGATATATTGACTTGTAATATTTATCTGTTTGATTATATAGTTCTTGAGAGTAGATTTTCCATCTTTCTGACACTTGCTTTCCCTTGAATTAATTCCTGAATTTTTTTTCTTTCTTCATGTTTCCTGTAATTATCATTTAAGCTTTTATGTCCCCATTGATCTTCCTTTTTCCCACTTTTGGAGATTCAGTTTGCTCTTCTCCTCTTTTTGTATAATTTGCATACGGTAACTGTTTCTTGACTCAAATTGTAAAACTATCTTTCTTGTATAATTTTTCCTTGACCTGGCTTCCCTGCAGTTACCGTCCTATCATTAATTTTTTTTCTTTCAATCTATTACTCTACCATCATTCTTTACCATCTCACAGATTTTTTTTGATTGAGGTTCATTCATTTTATTTATTACATGATTTTTAATCTCAAAAATCTTTGAGGAGGATTTGCTTATATTTCTTTTCCTTTCCTTGATCTTATATGTTTTTGACTTTCCAGCTGTTTGGGTTTTCAGATTTTGATGCATAGCTTATCAGTATCATATGGTTTACATCAACTTGAAGATGGTCATCATCATCATCATGAACTATTTAGGTATAGGCCCAATGGCCTGTTCCTATTCAACCAGTAGTCCCCTAGTCACTGCCAAGGTGTTCTTGGTCTTCCCATCTCTTCTTTGGCCGACCTCTTTCTCTTACGCCTCTCGGTCTGTACTTTAGCACCTGTTTTGGTATCCTGTTCATTTCCATTCTTTTTACATGTTCTTGCCATTTCTTCTTGCCAAGTCTTCAATTATGTTTTTGGTTTTTAGTTTCTTCCTTATTTCTTTATTTCTTATTTTGTCTTTCCTTGTCACTTTTAGTATTGGTCTCAGGTATCTCACTTGGGCTGCTTCAATTCTTTGTCTATCTCTTTTTTTCAGTATCCAAGTTTCACTTCCACAGAGAAGTGTAGGTTTGGAAATGATGTTGTGGAGTCTAATTTTTGTTTCTGTAGTCATATGTTGGAAGTATCTTTTTATACACCCATTGATTTTGTTGTAGTTTGCCAACTTCGATTCAAAATCCTCTTCCTGTATTAAAATTTTGTTACCTAGGTAGGTAAAGCTTGACACTTGTTCTATTATTTTGTTTTCAATTACTATTTTTGTCCTTATATGGTCTTTGCCTTTGAAGCCCATTGCTTTAGTTTTCGTTGTTGATATTCTGAGACCATATTTGAATACCATACTTTGAACCGTACTTGAAGATGGTAATGATCCAAATCAATGTCTGGTCCTCATAGAGATCCATTATTTCTGTCTTCTCCCTTATACATGATCTTTCTGGCTCACTGTCCTGAAATCAAGGCACAGCATGCTCCTTTATTTATGATTTTAAGCTGTAAAAGAATACTCGGTTACTTTCATTAGTTTCTGCAAAATTTCATTGAAATTCGCCATTCATATTGGTATATTCATGCAGAGAGTATCAACCAGTTTCTGTGGAAAAACTTCTTTCCCTAGCAGAGCATTAAAAATGTCATACAAGTTTTATTATATCATTCTTGGGTAATTAATCTGATAATGTATGCAATTTATCATAAAATATTTCTTTATTTTATTTCAGATTGAACATCCATAAAAGTAGAGCCTATATACATTGACTTATATAATATTCTTGTTTTCCCTGCAATATGCAAAGTAAGTAACATCTCTGTTAAATATTAGTACACTGCAGTTAAATTTAATTAACTATACCTTAAACAGAAATAATAGTTAATAAATAGTACAAAAGGTTTCGAAGAATTCGGTAACTGAAGAGAATGTATTAAAAAACAATCGCTTTCTCCAAGTTATTCTTCCTCTTCCTCTTGACCACTAAGCACCTCCAGAGCAGATGACATTTTAAGAAGAAACTGACATTTTCAGAAAGAGTCCTTTAATGATTTAGGGTCCCTTAACTGAAATTGCTCTCATAGTATCTCTCCCTTGAAATACTTCCTGTATTTGCCCCTGAAAGAAGCCTATGCTTTCCTGGGAGATAAGAGGTAATGTTCAATACTTGCTGATGATGTGTCTGCAAATCCAGCAGAACCCTTGTGAACTTTTATAAAAAGTGCCTTGAGGCCTAATTAAATATGATGATGTGGTCATCATATTTTGTCTCCACAGGACATAAGAGCACTTAATACCAATATCTCAAGAACTGTTTACTTCATGAAAATTTTAAAGCTATCATGGAAAAGATAAAGATAATGATGAATATCATTAGATAGGGAAGCATTTCACATGGCTATAATAGGCAGGCAGTTTTTTTTTATGGGAAAAATGTCTTAGAATTAATGGAGAACGGCAAGACTCTTCAGTGATGTTTTTTTGAGCAGGTAGCAGAAAGTATCTAATTTTTATTCATTATAATGTTATAAATTAAAATATGATTCTTTAAAAGACAAGAACGTTGAGAAGGTCGTTGATAAATTAGAAAATAATACATTGTCATCTGATCTCTATAACTGTATAGGCCTATATTTACAAAACATTAAATTTATATGACATGTAGGATTTGCCAAGAAAATCTGAAAATAAAGCATGATTACTGAATGCAAATCATACTCAAAATAAAACTCATCAAAACTACTCAAAATAAAAATACATGTTTTAATATTTAGAATACTTTCAAATACTTTGCAAAATGTAATGCTAAGAGAGAGAAGCAGATAACTTGTTTTGGTTTTCATTTGTCGTAATCATCAAGCATTACCATTATTTAATAAGTAGCTGCCCTTAATTTATTTATTTCAATAAAAGGGATGAATCCTTTTCAAAAGAGAAAAAATACATACAAAACCAAACAGAAACTTAAGAGTATTTTAAATACCCCATCCCCCCTTTAAAATATGCTTAAACCTCTCTAAATAATTACGTAATGCTTGGGACAAGGTCTCCCCCACCCCAATTAACAATAAGTAAAAATAAAATATAAAGCAGTAACAAACAATGAGTAGAATAAATTCTATTTGTGATGTATAATAAAATTTATGACAATTAAAGTAAGAATTAGTTAGTAATGCAGACAGCACCTAACATTAAGATTTTTTGGAAGGACAATTTTTGAAAGGAGGAAGGCAAGAAAATTTCTTACAATAGGTGCACATGCCATTGTGAATAACAAATGGATCCTGAGACTTCTGTGCCAATTTAATTGGATTCTAGAATATACTATAGATCAGTTTTGAATATTTTGTTTGAATTCTAACAGATTCAATGAATATGTCATTGATGAAAAAATATTTCCATTTATAGTAAAAATTTATATATCATAAATTTAAATTTATTTATATTTTTAATTTTATTTGTTAATATTTCAATGTTTTAGAATCAGACTAAATAAAAGGAATTATTTCAGTAAATGTTGGGGAAAAAAGCAATATATGGCAGTTAACTCTGATCCCCCTACCCTTATGTAATACAGCATATAGTCTAGGCCATGTATTAGGCCGCACTAGATTCGCAATATGGCAGCTAAAAGGATTTCCTGTCGGAATAGCCAACTTATGAAACAATCATACCGATCAACTCTCCCGCTTTTGTTTCCTATGTTGTCATTCTCTTCTCGCGCGGTTGAAGAGTTCACACTACAATAATGTTTGTCTCGTTTTTCGTTAAAATTAAACAAGATTTTCATTTAGAAATGAATATTAACTCGGTGAACAATTAAACTAAATAAGAGCTATCATTATCAGCAAGTGCAAGCATGAGTGATGTTAAAGTGCGCCAAGAGCAAATGAAAAACATACATTTAAAAGTTATCTGTAGTCTTGTGTTAAAAGTTATCTGCTGACTTGTGTTAATAATGATTTTGAGATGGTGGTGTTATCAATGTTTTGAGATGGTGTCTCATTTGTTCATGATTTATCTGTCAGTTAAGATTTATGTTGAAAAAAAATAAATACCACAATTATTTAAGATTATTAATTTACATATACATGGTAATTTTTGTGATCTAATTTATTGTTTCTAACAGTCCAATGATATTAATATTAATGCAATGCATTCATTTTATTTAGCTATTTAATTAAATTATCTTTCAAAAGTTAGTGATGCTTTAAAAGTTATTTATTGAAACAGGAATGTAGTATACTGATAATATAAATGGCACAGTAAATAGTGTATAAAGTTGCACAATGATATTGCCCTCTTGTATTATCAGTTATTGTGACTACAATACCATAAACTACTCCCTGATTATGCAGTCATTTCGCAGTAAAACCTCTCATTAACTTGCTAAATAATTCAAATCAGGATGATAATATTATACTCTAGTTTCCAGTGTACTCCAGTTTTCCAAATACTCCACATACTCCAGTTTTACAAGTGCATGCCAAATTATTCCCAAAAGGCATCCAAGTAGTAAAAGATTAATATATTTATTACCCCACTTACACACACTCTTGTAGTGTTAATGGGAATTGTGAAAAAGCTCAAGGTAAAACAATGGTTATTTTCACTATTAAAATTAGTTTCTTATGTCAAAGAATATTTTGAAATGCATGTGGGATTTGAGGAGAGAAATGTCGTGCCACTTGCCCAAAACCAAGTTACAAGTAATGTTGAAAATGTTACCATCAAACGGTTACAAACAGCTACAAAGAACTAAAACAATATTAAAAGATATTTTGTATAATATAAGTATAAAGTATTATACTAAATATTTTGCAGAAAAAATATAAGAAATTGCCATTCATAAATTTAGCCATGATTCATTAAAAAAACTACAATATTTGGTGTGCTGGACTTTGGGTTCTTAATATAATTCCTTAGGAAGTACTCTCTTTTAAAAATTATTGTTTCATTCTCATTCACAAGGGCATAACTGTCTTCCTTACCACAAATAAAACCAATGGTTTTTACTATACGCTTCAAGGAGGTTTGAGAGTCTTGAAAAGTGAATGTATCATCACCTACAATCTCTGAAGAACAGGTTTCTTATAGAAATACCAAGACCTACATAAAATTTAATTCATATTACTTCACATAAAATACTACAAAATACGGCAATCATTGTATGGATGAATAAAATTCTACAACAAAGTGTATGTACAATGTATTTTATTGGAAATTCCATCCTTCATAAAATTGTCAATATTGAAGCTGGATGAGTCCTTCTAGGGGTCTTTTTAGGTGTGGTCAGAGCTCCTTGCTTTTTATGTCTGTTGATAATTCTTTCAATAGACTTCACACCCACCTGTTGTTGTAAAAAGAAAATTGGATTTATTACTATTAATGCATAACTTATGATAATTAATAGTTATAGACAATAAATACACCAATAACTATTTTAATTATGAAAATTATACCTGTCAGTTTTATAAGATAATATTTAGGAAAAAATAATAATCTTACCTATAATAATATTTTCCATTTGTGATTTGAGATTAGTGTGACAATATATTGACAATTCTTGTTCCTCTGAGTAACAGTACCCTTTCTTCCACTGTTTTCTTCCACAATCCGCAAAATAAATTTACAATGCCCGTTTCAAGAAAACTTTGAATTCACTTTAACCTTAAGGACAAAATACTAAGGAAAGACCCAGATGTAGTTGGTCTATCCATTATTTTTCAATGAATAATAAATTGGGTTTAGAAAAATTAATAATAAATATAATAAAGTTAATTTTACACAAAAAATACAAAATCGAAAAACTAACATTTACCACTAAAATTATCTTGACTAACTCCACTATGGTTAGTGATGAAAACAATTGAAAAATAATAAATAAAAATGAAAACACGTAGAACTAAATTAATACATCTGACAAAATCACTTAATGCATATTTATGAAAAATAGCAAATCGCAATATGTGAATCGCTTGCAACAATAGCAAACTAGCAGAGCACAATTCACATGAATGACTTGAATGTTGGCGGAATCTACGGAAGTAGTCATTTTTTCATTGCAAACTCAAATTTTAAAAAATGTCCCTATCCCGTAAACGTAATATATATAGTATAATTGTGTGAAGGTTGGCAAGGGCATGTGCCAACACAAAACGAAACGAAACTACCCGAAATCGAGTACGAATACATGTTCTCATTTGTCAGTGGCATTTTTCAAAAGTTGTCACGTTAGCTGGTCTTTTTAGCTGGCCACAACTATAATGCCTCAAATCCCTTCCCACTTCTGTTTAACGTTACATAATTTATGAACCCACAGGAATTTGACTGTTTTTACTATATTTCTTTCTTCCACATTACTTTTCTAAATGTGAATAAGAACATTATTTAAGTAAATAAATCTCTGACATTCTTTATGATCATAATACTAAAAGTACCTCCTTTATTTCTATTCTCATTGATATTTTCAGGTTATTTTGATTAGGATCACATTTATTTTAGGTATGTTCAAATTAAACATTTCTATAATTATTAGAAACAATTATCTGAGAAATGTGTTTCTCGAAAAAGGAAGATGTAAATTCCTTTTTGCTTCCTGATTACATACCCTTGTCAACCACATTTTGAGGAACTGGTAAGGGCTTGAATTTTTAAGTTATGAGTACAATGGTAACACGTGTTACAGTGTAATGTATGTTGCAGATTGCTTGTAGATTTTTTCATAGTGTGATCTCCTTAATTCTTTATTTTTTGTCTTAAATATGTTTGATGCACCCCTGGGAGATAATTCCCTGTTATGCAGTAGCACAATTAAGATGTTTTGGCTTTATGGTATCTTATAAACTGATCAAAACAAGTCATATTTCCTTACCGTATTGTATATAGAAAAGCTTTTCATTTCAATAGGACAACACTTCATATAAAGCATAAACTAATTTTTCAAATTGCAAATTGTGAAGTAGTTCACTTAAAATTTGCAACTGCCGTGACACATTTATGAGCAATACACAGTGCATTAAAACTGTTTATATTTTTTTATTTGGGTGGAGCTTCTTGTCATACTTCTACTCAGATAAATGGCAGAAAAAAGTTTCGGAAAATTGTTTTCTGCCATTTCTGCCACTCAGAAAAATTTTCCTTAGTATCGAGGATTTAATATATTTTAATTTGGAAGAGCCCATGCTTATCCGGAAGATAGTTTTAGAAGTGCCAGCTAATTCACTATCATAAGCTCAGAGGATAAGCAATTCATATCTCACTTGTTGAGATAAATCTTCCTTTACATAAAAATTGTTGGTACTGTAAAAAAGTTCATAATTCAAGTGATAAAGTGTAGTAGTAATCGATTCCCTTGGTTTGATACTACTCATACTTGCTGAAAAAAATGAAAGTATTATACTACAAATATCATAAATGAAAACGAATAGATTCATTTTCCAGTTGTAAAATGTTTATTTTACAATATATAGTAAATGAATTCAGCAATGAAAGAGGGCTGGTAGATCAAATAATAAATTGTGTCATTAAGAAGTGGTCGTCCGTCTGGACCTGGACTTGTCCCTGTTCCAGTCATGTGACAGCGTGACAGTCTCCCAGTGTTCCAGTGTCACGTGACGGTTCCAGTCACGTGACATACCCTTTGTAGGTAATGAGCTTTACCTTTATTCTGTGGAACTACTTCTATTGGTACTCCTGCAGATTGCGCTGCACGATGGTTTTTCTTGTCGGTGAAACCCAAGGAGGTTATAATACATGGAGGTGGCATGGCCGACCTTTCCCATTGGGGAAAATGAAGCCAGCCCCTTTGCAAGCTCGGTTAGGCTACCCGCTTTGCAATTAGCCCCAAAAGCCTTAGGTCTACCATTCCACCCATGTATTTTATTTATTCATATTTTAATATTTCCGTAAGAAAGATATTTTACATATAATTATTTGCAATTAACAGACAGAAATACTCAGATAATGAAGCAAAACTGACCTGGAAAATATATTAAACCTCCCCAAAATTCATTGTCAGAAGATATATTTTTGAAAATGGTTTCATTAATTGTGTAAAGCTAATAAGAATTTAATTTTTGTACATCTTAAAAAAAGGAGGGGAACACAGTATGAGTACAATAGCTTTTAGAAGGTGCAACAAGCAAGGAGTTGAAACTAATGTCACGTAAATTGATGTGAAAACTGCTAATCATGTTCCAAATTTGACATAAAGTAATGAAAATTGTAAATTTGGAAGGAGCCTGAATATTTAAAAATTCTGGAACGAAATGGTAACAAATTGCCTGAACAAACCCAATAATAAATTTACATTCCAATTGCCTTGCACAGAAGTATTTAAGTCTTTAATAATGGAACTGAGGAGACATCTATGGACAAGAACAAAATTTGAAATATGCTCAACTTTAGTTTTCCTGAAGCCAAGTCAATTTGAACATGTTTTCAAAACAAATATTTTTCTAATGCAAATTCAATATTGTATTCGGAAACACAAATATGTATAATTAATATAACCTTTCTTACAGGAACTCAAAGGGATTCAAGGAATTCAAAGAAGGAACACATTTAATTTTTTTGTAATCAACCTTTTTTGTTGAAGGTAATCAGATAATACAAATTTTTTTCAGATGTACAATTTTACTTATATTTAATGTTTACAATTGTGACATTACTATTAAATAACGCAAAATAATTTTACAAACATTTTACAATGTAGGGGCGAGAATGTAAACAGTTTTAACACAAAAACTCACATTGCCAGACGGGGTAAAAAAGTGGGTAAATCTTGTTCTTATTTATAATAAATGACTTCCTTGAATAGTATAAAGGATGCTTGAAAGAACAGTGCAGGTCTCATTTTTGTTGAAATCCGTGATTTTTTGAAAATTTCATTAAATCCGAATTGTTTCTGAAGTCTTCCTACAATTCCAATATTGAAGATAGTTTTTTTGTTTGTTTGTTTTTTTAATGAAATATGATATTTAAAGACAGATCTTGAAATAAGGTCATGTACAATTTTATGAAAATAAGAGTAGTCTGCAAAATTTTGCATGTAATATACAATATTTTTAAACAATTTTTTCATAAAAATTACTGCAAATTTTTCTTAAATTTATGAAAAGACTGCAAAAAACTAGAACAAAAAGCAAACAAAAATAATGCTAGTCTCCTTTCTAGCTCGCTCTCTGTATATTTTAAAAATTGCCAATTTAGAAATAACGCGAGAACATAAATTCTGTTGTAGCACAACTAGCTTGTATTTATACTTGTCAGAGTAGATCAAAATCTTCACATTTAATTAGAACTTATTTTAGTTGGTATAATTAATGTTTTCAATACAACTGATGACAGACTTACAGAAAGAAAAGGCAAAATCAAGTCGCTAATGTACAAAATAGTTACAGTGTCAGATTCTCGATAATACTGCAGTATTTAATTTTCAAATTTTGTCAAGCATTGGTGGTGACTGCAGAGTCAACTGAGCATGCAATGTGTATGAGTAGGGCCCAGATGTTTATGACCTAAAAATGTTGGAAATATGTAAGCATTTATGACCTAAAAAATGTGAAAATATAACCGTAAATATGACTTAGAACATTTTTTTAGGCATTTTCAAAACCTTCAAAATCTTGCCGCTGTTTATATGAAATATACCTCCAAACAATTTATTTCACTGAGAAAAAATGTTCATTAAATGCTTTCTCCCAAGAATAAAAATAAATACCTCGCGAATAAAAATAAATACCTCGCGGTACAGAGGAACGCAAAGCAATAAACAAAAAAAATGTAGCTAGCAAGCCGAGACGCACTCCAATGTTTTGGGTTACAAAACATGGCGGGCACACCAGCGATTGGTTTCACTTTTGGGAGCCGATGTCGCCTCCATGTATTATAACCTCCTTGGTGAAACCTAAGAGATCCGTTAGTATTCTGTGCTTTACGCGACACATGTAAAACTATGATTATTTATATATTAAGGCCGAAAAATAAATGATTTTTGATGAGGTGTTTGTCAACCGAGGGCGGAGCTGAGGTTGTTAAACTAAATGAGTCCAAAATTATTCAATTTCGGCCGATGTGCATTCAGCTATTTTTCGTATACTCACCTGCTAATTTTAGGTTTGAATTTTTAGAGAGAACTCATTTATACAATGCTGTTTCGTCGTGGAGATGCAGATGTTCTTTTACATTATCGCCTCTGAAGTTGTTAGTACTTTCACAATTATTAAAGCATGTAGAATTTGCGGCTGGTATTGGCGATTTGTTTCGTACGTATGGAGTGCGATATTCCAGAGATTATAATTGAGGATGCCGAAGCTGCTACTGATAGTTTGCTTCCTCAAAAATCAAAGGAATCATACGGAAGAGAGTATGCACTCTTGTTTGTTTGTTTATTTAACGTCGCATCGACTACTGGGTCATTAGCGACTCAGAAAAAATACATTATAACAGTAATTCATACATGATTAATTGAGGTTTACAAATTCAGTACAATATACAGTAATTCACAATAATTGTTAACAGGATTGCAAAAAACGAAAGAGTAGTAACAATAATACTTAGTGAGACATGCAAACAAAAAAACAACAACAAAAAACCAAGATCAAAACAAAGTTCAAATTTGGCTGAAAATTCCACTCTCCTTATAGAATTGTACAATTCTTTCTTGATACTTCTCAGATTCAAGTATACATTCCAAACTTGTGTCGTGAAGATATCTCTGCCTGATATGTTGGAAAGTAGGGCAATGATTGACTATGTGAGATAGGGACCAAGCCGTATTGCATAGGTCACATGATGGAGGATTGGATCCGTCAATCAGATATAGATGGCTTAGCTTACAGTGTTCTCGTTATGGCCACTTGTTCCTTTCTGTTGAGCTTTTTATTATGTTTCAGTCTCTGAAAATTGGTTATGTTTTTATGAAGGTCGCTTCTTTTAAGCGTAGTCATATGGAGAACCATTTTTCTTCTAATATTTTTCCAATATGTTTCACTAGATCTTGGAGTGTATTCGAAATTGCCAGTACAGTGTTTGGGAAATCAGTTGTACTTCCACTAACTACTCGGTCAGTTTCCGTCTGCATTTCTGTATCTTGATTCATATTCCATACCAATATTACTTCTTTACCTAATGTGGTAATGCCATGATACAGTTCTTGAATTGTAATAATCATTTCACTGGAAGTTTCGTTATTGTTGATGCTTTTTATTGCAGTGCGGGAATTTGAGTATAAAATGAACTTTGAGTGGTTACTATTTTTAATAAGTTTCATGGCGGTCAAGATGGCGCATAATTCGGCAGTAAGATGGCTGGCATAGTAGTTAAGTTGGTGTTTCACCGATATATCTTTCGTTACCACTGTTGCTTCTGTTCCATGTGTAGTTTTAATTGCTTTGGCATAAACAGGATAAAACATGTCGTAATTGTTGGTCGGTGCCGAGTTTATCTCAGATGTTCCATTTCCTTGATGAGCGCCGGATGATAAGTCTACTGAGATATCCGAGATTATCCAAGGAGGGATTTTGTAATTTCTCTTCTTTTCTACTTTTCTGTGATCGAAATTAAGTTCTCTAAGTACTCTTCTAGTGTTTTCATACAAAGGTATAAAACGCGAATGCTCTATGTACTCTTGTTGTTTAGGATATATGTCCTGTACTATGATTGGATTGATGGACGTGGCTGCTTTTAAAGCATATTTGATTGTTAGTTCCTCTCTGCGATGAGATAATGTGGGTTCATTTGCTTCAATCAGTATGCTTCCGATGGGACTGGTATGGAAATATCCGGTGCATATTCGGAGGCCTTGATTATGGACTGTATCCAGTTTTTTTAGGTCACTTTTACCAGCAGATCTGTATATTATTGATCCGTAGTCTATTTTGGATCTCACAAGTGCTTTGTATGTTAATAATAGCAATTGTCTATCAGCTCCCCAGTTGTTGTGTGCCAGGCATTTAAGTATGTTGATCCTCCTTTTACATTCGTTAATAGTCTTCAATATGTGCAACTTCCAGGTCAGTTTAGTGTCGAAGTGCATTCCTAATATTTTGGTACTGGTGACAAAGCTCAGGATCTGATTACCAATTTTAAGCGTCGGTAAGTTGTTAATTTTCTTCTTTGAAAATATAATACACTCCGTTTTCTGAGGTGCAAATTTAAACCCTGATTTGAGTGACCATTCATAAATACTATTTAATGCGATTTGCATAATTTCTTGGCTTGAGTTAATATTTCTTCCTTTACAAAGCATAGTAATATCATCGGCGTATTTCCTAATGATAGTGGGTGGTTTGATTTTTTCGTCCGCGTCATTTATTGCTAGTAGGAAAAGTGTAACACTTATGATGGATCCTTGAGGTACACCGTTCTTTATTCTTTTCTTCATAGATAATGTTCCATTTGCTCTCACTTGCATGACTCGATCTTCCGTGAAATGTTTGATAAACTGAAACATGTTGTCTCGAACTCCAATTTCGCTCAACTTCTGTAGGACTCGATGCATCCATACCATATCGTATGCCTTTTCGATGTCCAAGTTGACTGCTAACACATGTTGTTTGTTGGCAAAAGCTTCTTGAATATAGGTATCTATGCTTACCAGGTGGGAGGTCGTTGAGTGTCCTGGTCGAAATCGAAACTGATTGCTAGATATTATATTCTTGTAATCGAGATACCATCTGAGCCGACGATTAACATTTTTTTCCAAAATCTTGCACATATTGCAAGTCAATGATATGGGCCTGTAATTACCACTTAGTGTTGGGTCTTTTCCGGGCTTAGGAATGGGGATCACAATAGCCGCTTTCCACACTTTTGGGAATGTCTTTTCTATCCATATATAGTTGTATATTTTTAGTAGTATATCTTTCCCTTCCTGTGGTAGATTTTTAAGCAGGATATTTGGAATGTTGTCTGGTCCGGGAGAAGAATTTTTGGAGGCGTCTAGTGTTGTGACAAGTTCTTTAATTGAAATAGGTAAGTTAAGGTACTCTTGCATATGACACGCTTCTGTGTTCACCATCAGCTGTTCTCTTTCTTGCTCACTTTTGTAGGTTTGGAAGGCTTGAGAGTAATTTTGAGAGCTAGAGTTGCTGGCAAATTTGTTGGCGAGCTCATTTGCGATATCAGCGGGTTCATTAATAACTTGGGCATTTTCGGACAGCAGTAAATGTATTTGATTAAATCTTTTGTTACCTTGTATGGAGCTAATTTTTTTCCAAGAATCTTTAATGTTATTATTCACATTGATAGAGGATACATAACTTATCCAGGAATTGGCTTTGCTTTCTTTAATTATTCTTCTTGTAAGAGCTCTTAGTTTTTTATATTCGATTTTATTTTCATTTGTTGGGTGTTTCTTGTACCGGTTGAACGCATGTTTGGACTGTTTAAGAGCATTTTTACATTTTTCGTTCCACCATGGTACCACGTTTCTTCTTTTTGTGGGTTTGATAATTTCTAGTGAGTCATTAGCTGCTGTTGTTATGACATCAGTAAACGATTTGATTATTACGTCAATGTCGTGTTCTTGAAACATATCCATTTGAGATGTTTTCATTCTAATTTGTTCCTGATAGTTAAGCCAGTTGGCTTTGGAGTAGTTCCACTTAATATTCTCTTGCAGCGGATTCGAGATACATGAAGAATCGCTGATAATCGTGAAAATGGGAAAGTGGTCACTGTCGTGAGGCTCATCCAGTGCATACCAATTGCATTTAGAGGCGAGGCTGCTGGAGCTGAGTGTGAGGTCAATTGCACTAAGCTGTCCATTATTAATATTGAAGTGTGTAGGTTGCCCGTTATTTAGTACTACCAAATCAGATTCTTTAATAATTTCTTCCACATTGATGCCTCTTGAGTCGGTTTTATACGATCCCCAGAGGGTACTATGGCAATTAACATCACCTAATAGAATAAAGGGCTTAGGTAATTGTTTTATGATATCCTTCACTTCATTCTTTTCAAATTGATAGCTGTTGGGTATATATATGTTGGGTATGCACTCTTTTTAAAATGTAAAAGAGAGAAACACGTAACCGTGGTAAATGAATGAACTATTTTGGCGTATCTGTATGAAAAGGTATTACACTTTCACAAGCAAAGCTAATTTAATTGGATAAGATAACTAACTTTATTTTTACAATAGTCCCAGACAGTGGCACCGTCAACATAATGGAGCAAATATTCAATTAAAAACATCTATGGGAAAAATAATAAGTATTCTTTGTCAATGTGTCAACAGTCATTTGTACAGTCTTGCCATATGACAACTATGTAATAATCATCCTCTAAAATTCATTCTTGGCCTAGGCCGCCAAAGCTCACCTTTGTGGTGTGTAAAATGTTCTGCCAAGTACAGGTTTTCAAGTGAGGATACGGAAAAAAAAATTTTAGTTATGTATGTTGGTAAAGACGCACGCAGCCTCTTAGCAACCAACCATCTTAACAACGCTATAAGTCCGTAGCAACTGCCATTAAAATGCTCGAGAGTCAATTAAATATATTTTAGCGGATTTTCGGGTTTAGATTTTATCAGTGCTCGTAAATCTTGGGATAAATATGATGTTGACACAAAACACAATTTTTGGGAATAAATGTAAACAATTGTCAGAGGAATATGTACCTGATAATACGTTCCTTTCTCTTGTATATTGTTCACGGTTAAATCTGCAAGTTCTTATCCCCGGCAAGCACCAAATACTCCAAAAAACAAGAGTGACCTTCAAAAGCAGGTATATATGATCGTCAGCCGCTTGTAAGAACTTGGTCACTTGTTCTTCTGATTTTTACTTTCCCGTATACGTACGTATACACGGAGTGATATGCCTAGTATAGGGAAAGTTATGTAATGCTGCGCGAAAAAATGGCCAATTTTCGGCGGAAAAAAATTCATTGCTGGGCTGTGATAACGAAAAAGTGGATAAAACCAGTTGCTACATTAAGAAAAAAATCCCCTAACACGTGGTGTGGCCAGAAACCCTGTTTTGTGGGTCATTGATACCGAAAAAACAATTGAAAGGAAAACGTCCGTCCGTCCGTCCTTCTGTGAACACTGCTAGCACCTAAACCATCCGTACGATTTCTTCCAAAATGGATATTCCGCGGTCGATCTAGTTCTAGTCGAAGCTTTGAGATTTTGAAAAAGATTCTGTAAAATTTGGGGGTACTTTACATTAAGCCCCCCCTCGACATTTTCAAAATTTTCTCAAAAACGGTTCCAATTTTTTTCTTTACATTTCTTGTATGAATAGAATAAAATACACTTATTAAGGTGGCATAGGCCCGATTTTCACGGATAACTCTGAATTTTCGGAAATTGTAAAAGTTAAAATTTTTTTCGATGTCTTTCTGGAACTACAAAATTGAAGGTAGAAAATTTTCTTTTAAATAAAATTTGTTGTCCAAAGTGAGTTTATTCATTAAGGGCATGTACACTTTTTTGAAAATTTTAGTAGTTTTCGAGCAATATTGCATGCAATATGTGCAGTTTTAGAAAATTACAAAAACAAAATTTTCTTAAAAACGGCTCCAAATTTTTTCTTTAAACTTTTGGGAAATATAGTGCCTAATGTATTTTATGAGATGACAAAAACGCCATATTGCCCTATTATTTTGTTTTTCCAAAATTGGAAAAATGTAATTTTTTGGACTTGTCTCTCACGTCGTTAATATTTGCATTAGTGGCGATTTTTCCACATTATTATATTTTCAAGTATATGTGCTTAAATAATGTTAAGGAAAGTTTCTCAAAAACACAACAGTTTTCTGTGAAAAGTAGCTAAAAATTCCGCATTTTCAGAAACACTCAAAGGCAATTTTCTCATATATGGCTGCAAATTTTTCTTGAAACTTTTGTAACGGATAGTGCTAATTACACTCTTTATTATGACGTAAAGTTTATTTTTAATTATTTTTTTGTTTTTCAAAAATTATACAAATCTCACGTCTTTAATATCCACATTACCAGCAATTTGTAAAGATTAAAATATTTGTGAGCGTAAGTGCTTCAAATAGCTTCAATTGAAGTCCTTTGAAAACTCAAAAAATTTCTGTTGAAAAGAGCTACAAATTTCGCATTTTTAGTAGCGCTAACACGCAATTTTCTTGAAAAATCATTGCCTTCAATACTCTAGTTCTAGGAAAGGTACCTCCGAAAAAAAGTTTGAACGCTTACAATTCACGGAGAATCCGAAATGTCACACGAAAATTGAACTTGCACCATTCACTTGAGCGTCTGTTAGGTTATACCAGGACAAAGTTTAATTCCAAAATTGGAGCGAATTTTCAGACAAATTAGAACTAGTGGTGCGACAGAATGGCACAGATTTCCCGTATTAGTTTCCAATTTCCTTGGGTCTCGGCTAGTTACTCGGACTTCACACATACTCTTAGCAGCTGCCACTCTATCGCCTCCCAAACTATATTTTTTTGACATTTTCTTTTTTTTTTGGTTTCGTAGTAGCAGACCGGAAATATTATTTTAAGAATCGTGAAACCTCATCCTAAAAAGGCAATTTTCTTTGAAAAATTTGGAGCCATTTTTACGAATATGGCATTTTGACGCTACTGTAATTGCAAAACTCGAAGCTCTTTTTCGCAGGAATCTTTTGTGATTTCGAAAACCTTCATTAGAAGTCATTGGAAGAAATTTAGCTCAGAAATACAATAGTGTTTACAATTCCTGGAAATGTGCATATTGACGGTGTGAGATATCTTTCAAAAATACATTTGTGTAATTTTTTAAAAAAACAAAAATGTATTTCAAATTGAACTTTACGTCATATTAAAGAGTGTAATTAGCACAATCCGCTCGGTACGTTTGAAGAAAACAATTGTTGCCATTCTTGAGAAAATGGCGTTTGAGCGTTTCTGAAAATGCGGAATTTTAAGCTAGTTTTCACAGAAAACGGTTGAGTCCCCGAGAAACTTTACTTGACATTATTTAAAGCACATGTACTCGTCAATGTAATAATATGAGCAAATCGCCGCTAGTGTAAATATTAACGACATTAAGTGAGGGACAAGTCAAACAAATTACATTTTGCAAACTTTAAAAAAACAAACAAAAGAATAGACTAATGTGGTGTTTATGTTATCTCATAGAGCACATTCGGCATTTCATATTTAGTCATTTCCAATCGAAAAAACGAAAGCCCGAACCTGGTCACAGCGTAAGATTTCCTTTAGCTGTATTTCTTCTCGTGACATCCAGTGTGAACAGGAATGCAACGCATCGAAATTTTTGTTTTACGTGCTCGAGTCATCGAGACAAGGAAGCAAAAGCCAACTGAAACCCGAGAGGTGTCATACCCAAGGCCCTGGGACCAGGGATGTCCTTATCCGTCGGAATTGGATTGGCGTTTGTGAATTGTGATATTCAACATGCTAAAATTCTGGATTGTATGTGCGGGTGTTTGGTCTATTGAAAACCCCTGTGTCTGGGGCTCTGAATGCGCCCTGGCCGGCGCGAATCCTTTCAACTGCCGATATTCCCAGTAACAGTCTACTTACATTCCTGGTGTGAATTAGGAGTGTCCAATACGGCTGATGATTTATAGAGGTAGCAATTCGGTAATGGAGTATAAATATTAAAATGGAGAGAAATGTTTTACAATTCGGAGTGAATTTGGACGATCGAACAATGAAAACATTTCGATATTTTTGAATTTTTTTAATTTAAATATTTAAAGTTTTATTAACATCTTTTTATATTTGATGTGTATGATAACTTACAATAAGGCATGCTCTTATTTGTCTGCATCGATTCAAATGACTCCACAGTTTGATCCGAAAAGTTTCTATTGCGCCTACCTTTGGAAACAATTAATAGAGTGAATAGCTCCGAGTTTGCTATTTTACTGGTCAGAAAATTTCTTTTCAGTGGTTGCGTAAACTGTCAGTTTTGTATCTTGATATTGAATTTCATTTTCGAACGTGTTCGGGCAAGTAGATTGTTCTAATTCTTGTTAGTAGTTTTTATACATTAGTATAATTTAAAAATCGGTTAACCGAACCCATATTCCTTTTGATAAATGTTCCTTCATTTCAGTTCTACTCTAACCGATATTTTTGGTAGTGGGTAGCAATATTAGTCTGTGAAAGCTTTATCAATGTAAGTGTAGAAAATATAACATTCCACCACGATAAAGACTACTTATTTCTATGTCACGTGTGTTGCATATACTTATTTCTATGTATTGAAATGAGAACTTAATATAAAATAATAATTTTGAATCATCTTCCTACAGTGAACATGATCAACTACTTTCCATCAGTATTCAGTTTTAAATAAAGTTTGGCTTAAATAAGGTTTTGAATCTCAAGATCCCAAAAACCTGTCAATTTTTAGAAGGGCAGTACACATATCGTTGATTCCCGTATGCCCGTTAATCCTAAACGTTTACATTAACATGTCACATTAAATAAAACAACGCATAGGGCCGAAAAGAGATTTATTAGACGTCTAGATAAATAATCCATTTTGTTGATGATTTTCTAGTTCCACTCCGTAGTAAATATGGGTCCGCGCAACTTGCAAAACCTGTCCATCTCGTAGGAGAATAAACTTTAATTTGAAGATTTCGAAACTCCACCAGCGCCCAACGGTGATCTTAATTTCCACTTGGTCTTCGAAGTGGATAAATTGGAGGTCGTAGGTGAGCAAGCTCCGGGAGTGAGCCCCGTGGTGGCTGCCGCGCGTCGCCTGCGCAGAGCCCGCGGGAGCGGAGGGGAGCGCGCAAATTGGCGCCACACTCTCCGCCGCCACGTGCTCTCGCTCCTCCGCTTCAACGGCTGCAAATCCCCAAACAACTCTCTCAGACTCCAGAGACCCCTTTCTGCCCCTACGTCCTGTTTATTCGGCACGTGTGTTCTCGCTCCTGCAAGGGCCCAAACGACGGCCTGCAGAGCGTGATTCAGAACTAGTGAATGGTGTGGGATCAGAAAAAACTCTCGCAACCATAAATCCGCCCGTCCTCTTTCGAAGAGTCCGGATGTTGCTGTTAGAGTTCTCCAATGTGTGTGTGTGTACTTGCCATCGTCCCGTCCAAGGAGTGTGCACTTGCGCAGGTTGCGCAAGCAGCGCCTTATGCGCGCCATGAGCCCCATGCTGTCGTCCACCAGCTCTGTCAGCTCACCAAGCTCTCTCAGCTCTCTGTAAGCTTCCTCAGCTCTCTCAGCTCTCGCGTGTCTAAGAAACGGCGCTACACTGCCCAGTTGTTGCTTGAGGCAACAATGCGGCTCCAGAGACAACCGAAAGCCAATACATTCCAACCATTCAATGTAACATCTCCATTTGTACATCTACTAACCCTATTTCTATTCAGTGTGATGTATTAGAATTATTTAAATTTGGTCGACTCGGAAAAAGATTGAAGGGTCTCCTGTGATGTGGGGGAAGATTAAAAGATGTAACTAAAACTAGTTGATTGAATACTCGAGTGCAATGACATGTTATGTGACAGTCTGTTTTTCAAAATTTACAAAAATTGCTACTTCATCTTTTGTGACAAAATTTTCTTGTTGGATAGTGTGAAGAACGTTCAAGAGAATGGGTCAAGTGACCCTAATTTGGAAAAGTTCAAATTTTCTTCGGCGTCTTCCTACAAGTAAAATATTGAAGATAGAGATTTTTTTCCCTGAATGAAATCTGTTCCTTAAAGATAGAGTTTGAAATAAGGTCAGGGACATTTTGTCGAAAAGTTTAGAACTTTCCGCGTAATTTTGCGTGAAAATACGGGCGAGAAAGTACAAAGTACGAGCGAGAAAGTACGTGCTGTTTTAGCACTACTAGTTTTCCCTGAAATCTGTCCCATGTAAAATTGGAGTGTATATCTCTCTATTCATCAGTGACACACTTACAGGGTTTTGTGTCGATGGTTTCTTTTAAACTGCAAAGACCATCTTCATTCCTTACCTTATGTTATACTATTATAAATATTTAAAAACATGATAATTTTTTGTCTACATTCCAAGGTCATAATATAACTGGTTGCCACAACAATACGCGCAAATGTATAATGAACATTAAGATAAAAACGTAGATCTCTGGGACTGATTTTTCAGGAGCTTTTGAAGTAAGGTGATTTAGAGGTGGTAAAATGTTATAAATGGTTATTATTATTATCATTATTATTTGAACTACAGCGCAGCAGTCAAAAGATATGAAAAGAATTCACAACAATTTGTGATTTGAAAGGAACTTTTGAGGTTTTTGCGAGCATTTCCCAGGGTTCTAATACACAGTAATTATTTCTCAATTATTTTTTTCGCGTCAATTTAGCGCGGAGAAAATATTAATAAATTCATTTACGGTAGTCCGTTGTTTTCTGATTTTTCATAATTTTTTCCTTTCAGATAATATCGTTAAGTTGACGAAAGAATAAAATTAAAAAAAACAGGGTTTTGTCTGTGCTGAGAGTTCGGTAATTAGACGGGGTCTAAGAAATGTTTGTGTCAGAGTTATAGTGTAAGTGTTCGTAAGTCATTTGCTTTCAGGGAACGTTTTACCACCTTCGAAGATACCCTTTCAAGCTCAAATTCCACGACAAATACTCGTGTAAATGGAAAATACAGCGTCATAGAGCTTCGAAATGGACACACCGATTCCGTGCGGTCGATACTCGAGTACTTGCTCGGTTTTCACGAGCGAGGCGATCCGCCACCCAGATGCTTCGGCCGCTGGTAGTAGGGGAGATATGCGGGTCCTGGGACAGGAAATGACGTCAGAGGGGAACTTCACTGACTTCCTTAATTCTATACATACTAATATACAATTTACAGTAGAGAAGGAAAATGAGAACAGAACCCTTAACTTTCTAGACCTATCCATCACTTTAGTGAATGACAAACACGCTTTTGACATATACAGGAAACCGACACACACCAACACTGTAATTCATAAAAGTTCACAACATCCACCCTCTCACAAACACGCAGCATTCCATAGTATGGTTCACAGATTGTTCTCAATTCCTCTCTCCCCCAGAACATCAGGAAAGAAATTCTTATCATTAAACAAATAGCTACCAATAATGGCTACAACGACTGTCTTATTGACAATCTTATCAAAAGAAAAACTATCTCCCTTAACACAAAAACATTAACTTCACTGACTCCCACGCACACAACACACACGCACACCAGATATACCATCCCTTTCTTTGGAACATTGTCACTCAAAATTGCCAAAAAGCTCAGTCAATTCGACATACACGTCACATTCAGCACACCAACCTGTCTCCACACCACACTCTCCCACAACAAAGATCCGATCCCCAAGCCTCTATCATGTGGGGTGTACTCCATTTCGTGTGGTAGTTGCAATGCTAAATATATTGGCCAAACCGGAAGATCCTTTAAACAAAGGATCAAAGAACATAGACAAGCTCTCAAACAGAAAACCACACATTCACACTTTGCCAACCATCTATTAGAACAAGGACACTCGTTCAATGCAGACACTGACGTCAAAATTTTAGAAATTGAAAACAGATACACACATAGACTTAAACTAGAAGCAATACACATTAATAATTTATTAAACAATCCCCAACACGCTGTTTTGAATGAACAGATTCCTTCTCTCTCCCCTCTTCTGAAACTGGCCGCTTCCAAAGCACATTAACCCCTCTGCCTGCCTCTTTTCCGCCACCCGCCTGGGCCTTTCCCGCAATGGCCATTTCCTAGAAAAAACCCTGTGTTCTCCCCCTCCCTCCATTGAACTTTTCCTTTAAATAGCGTACAATGCCTTCGCCCTTCGCTGTCTTGTCTGGACTGAGGCCCACAGCCGCCTCTGATAGGTATGTCAGTTTGCTCACCTAAATTTATTAATTTATTAATTCATTTATTTATTTAGTTACATATTTATTCATGTTCTATTTTCACCTCTCTTCAAAATGTACATTTTTATTCAAAATTATGTTTCCATTTATTATACTTTTCCAGTTTTCTTTCACTCCAGTTTGCTTCATAATATTATTTGTAATAGATTCCATTTATTTAATTTAATTTTCATTTGTCATTTTTTTAAAAAATTATATGTCCATTTCACATTTTACATTTTCTTAAAAACCAATTCTTGACAATATTCTGTAAAAAGTTTTTAATTCTTTAAAATTTTGAAAATTTTTTGTAATTTAGATATATTATTATTATTATTATTATTATTACTACTTTTGTTTTTGTAGCACTGAAGATGGCCGCAATGCGGCCGAAAAAGCTTTATGCCACAATAAACTGTTACGATGGGGAGCCTACATCTAATATTGATTTCGATGATAGCATCGTAAATGCCACACCATTTCCTACTATTTTCCAGCATAATAAAGTATGACTAGAGACTAGTTGGTTTTATTGATTTTGATCGTTCGTTCAAAAATGCTAGTATGCAAAAATGCTCTTCGTTAATGCTTCGTGCATTCTTTTTCGTTCGAGAATTACAAAATTAATCGTAGGCTTTTTCATAAGTGGTTACAGATTTAGAAGGCATCAAACTGTCTTGCATCGTTTGCTTTCTCCAGAATATCAATGGCACGAAAATATATGCTGATACTCGGTAATTTCCGGATTTATTCTCAATCAACTTGCATTACAAGATAAAGTATTCAACCGTTTGATCATGAACAAAGCATCCAGTATAACTAACCCTTGCTGCAGAAAACCGAGAGTAATGACAATGTTTTCTTAATGACTAATTAAAGTGATACAATTTTATTTTGAATAAGTGATAAACTAGAAATAACAAAAAACATTGTATGCAACTTGTCTTCTATTATATGATTGCGTAGGCTTCCGCGGCCGGAGTTCATGTTGTCCAGGCTATCCGGGATGAGCCGCGTCGTCGATTTGGTGGCTGACGTTGGGCGAATGTTTGGTGGCGTATGTTGGCCGAAACGTCAGCCACCAAATCGACGACGCGGCTCATCCCGGATAGCCTGGACAACTTGTCTTCTATTAGTCTTTAAGGACTCAGCCGGAAGGTTAACTACTCGGCTTCGCTATCGCTCCGCCTCGCGGTCTTAAAGACCCATTTAGAGAACTCTTGACATAAATAACTATTAAAGACGTAATGCTGTATAACATTCAATTCTTTTGACAAGTACGCCTATTTTCAAAATAAAACCGTAACATTTACGGTAATTATTGAGTATTCGGTGTTATTTGTTTCGGTTCGGTTATTATTTGTTTTGGTAATTGGTGTAGTTCTTGTAAGAAAATTATCAGCAATTTCCATCATTACAAACTATCTAAAAAAATTGATCTGAACACGTCATGAATGCTTCTGTCGTGTCAGAAGAGTGTCACAACATAATGTTGAACAACAATATCATTAAATGGGAAGAATGACCTGGTTGATCAGGAACTGAGCTAATATTTTTAATAAATACACCATTTATTTGCTAACGTTCCATGCTGGACCTCATGAGCTATATCATTTGTTTAGAATATATGGTTTGTTAAGATGGATTGGTATTTAACGTAAAAAGAGTGAAAAATATTTGAAATTTGTGTGTGGCCAAGAACAAAAATTTGAATTAATTTATATGGTTATTAATTATTCAATCTGCTCGTCCTATTAATTATTGAATTTGCTTAAGGACGAGTTCGTAATGTTTACGACGAGGCGTAGCATTGGCAAAGCAGAGTTGTTATCCGGCTGAGTCTTTTCTTTTATGCATTTTCAGATTGATCTGAAAACTTGAGCATCCAGCGCTCAAGTAAACACTTTTAGCACTAGTGCAGAAAATTGAACTTTTAGAACGCTATGTATACCTTGAAAGAACAGATTTTTCTAGTGTTTGACTGAAAGAAATATTTTATTTGAATTAAGGGGATACAGTTTCAAAAATGGCAAGTACTTTTCCCTAAAACCTTATGACGTTGAACCTTTTTGATAATATGTACTAAGTTAATTAGACTTGCAAATTATGTGGGATTCAGGGGGTTTTGTTTCAAGGGAAAAATTAAAATTGTTGGTAAAATCACTTTTGTGTAAATTGTCAAAGTTATGATTTTTCAAATGTTGCATTTTAATTAATAAATGAAAACAATTGCTTTTATTGGATGAAGATATACAGTCTTGAACTGTATTCCATGTACTTTGCAATAGTGAATACTACTCTCAAAAACTAATATATTAACACTTTTACTGTTATTAAATTTGAACATTCTAATTGTTTCTCAAAACGAAGTGTCTCTCTTCGTTATTTAGAAGTGAACTGAACACTCTTGTGCCGTCAAATTATCGACTTGCTACGTAGTTATTACTTTGTTTATCGTAAACTTTAATTTGTTTGTTACGAATCAGCATCACTTAAAATAACTTTATTTTGGTGTACTCCACCCTCCGACACACAAAGTGCCTCTGAACGGATGAATGAGCAAGTTCTTTTAGACCATTGTAATAGATAAAATATGCGCATAAAGTTTTTCAACGTGTTGACGTAAAAACAATAGTAGCTACAACAGAACAGTACTTTCCCACAATATTGATAACTGTTATGAAATATTATAATGTAACAAATTCTGTCTTCCTTACGTATCAATTATCACTTTAAAAACTTCTAAGCAAGCAAAGTGGAAATTATACACATGTTTTTTTAATTCAAAAGTCAAAACGAAAATAGACTTCCGTCATTGAATTCAGTGTTTTCATGTATTCGTTGAATTCTACAGTGTTTTTTTATTGTTCGCCGAAGATTCCGGCCGCGTCGCCCGGGCAGTGGAGGGCTCATTCGCCCGGCAAACCGCTGACTCAACTCCCGTGCTATCCGAGAATTATCGCTACGTCGCTTAACGTACCTTCAAGAAGATGCTGAAAGTGGTGTCTTTCGGCTCGAATGCATTCTTGGCACCTCCGAAACACATTCTGATTTGCACTTTGAAGTAAGTCTCGAGGAATTGCTGCGATTTTCTCTTCAATAAAGCTTCACAAACAATCACTTCACGACATAACGATCGGAGTGTGGTGTGCGTTGAGTTCCACTAGAATTATCGGACTTATTTTTTTCAAAAGCACCGTTACTGCTGACGTTTACATACATCACATATTGGCATTATTCTTCGAACAATTGACACCAGAAGAAACGCACTATGGTTACGTTCAAAAGGATTCGGCAACTGCTCACACTGCTGTTCGATCCATGAACTTTTTAAATAATGTTTATTGTGACAATCGTATAATTAGTCGTGGGTTATGGCCTCCTAGATCACCTGATCTATCTCCTTGTGAATTGTTCCTGTGGGGGTACTTGAAAGATCAGGTGTATGCAGAAAACCCGCATTCGGAGGAAGAGCTCCGGCGATCTGTTGAAGAGAAAATCGCAGCAATTCCTCGAGACTTACTTCAAAGTGCAAATCAGAATGTGTTTCGGAGGTGCCAAGAATGCATTCGAGCCGAAGGACACCACTTTCAGCATCTTCTTGAAGGTACGTTAAGCGGCGCAGCGATAGTTCTCGGATAGCACGGGAGTTGAGTCAGCGGTTTGCCGGACGAATGAGCCCTCGACTGCCCGGGCGACGCGGCCGGAATCTTCGGCGAACGATAAAAAAAACACCCGATAGTAGTACATAAACGCAACGACATCCGATGCGTATCTTAGCCATAAATAAAATTAATTCCTACGCAGTATTTGACCATGTGCGCGTGTGCGCATGCGCGTGAGTGCGGTTCCGACCCTCACGGTTACACCACTTCCCGTCCACCAATCGAGACGCATGATGTGTCATTCGACGCGCCTCTTTCTCCTGGTGGGGAACTGATAATTGATTTTCGAATCCAGACAGAACAGTCTAACAAGGGAATGCTTAACTTCGTCATGTCGAAACCCTACCTAATTTTTTCTACTTAAAGTTAGCGTCAAAACAAGGTTGATTGCAAAATTTTAGCTGCCAAAGTTTCCTGAAAGCATTTTTTTTTAAATAATAAGCTTCCGTGTTTTTGACCAGGTGAATGTACATCCCTGGAGCACGATACGTCTCAAGGTCAGCCGCGCATCAGTCTGTATCGCCTCACCCCAGCCACCACGTGAATCGCTCCGAGGGCAAGAAAAGAATGCTTTCGTCGTCTCAGGCCGAATGTTTGCAAGTGCTTTCAGTGGTGTTTTGCGAATGAGCACAACAAGGTCCTCATCCCATTCATTTCAAAATTAAAACTTCATTCATTGTATGTTCTACAAAAATGTGAGTGAAGGATGGAAATACACTTTTCTTGTACCACGAACATATAATAAAAGAAGATGATTCGCATAAATCAATTTCACATAATGGTTATGTGATACGGTAGCAGTATTGTGTGGGTGTCACAAAGAATGCAGGCCCTTCATCGTCATACTTAGCGACGTACCATGCATATCTAATGAGATTCCTAAATATTGGGAATAAAAGTTGGTAATGGATGAGTGATAGAGAATATCCCTTTGGTATATGTGAAAATCTGCTCGCCATGAAACAATTATTTTCTCTGTAATTTTGCGATAAAGAAATTTCCGTTGTCAGAAGTTAGTAACTTACACACTGCGGCTGTTCCTAATAAAAGTCTCCCAATCGCTTGTGCCGGCTGGGGTGGTGACCCGCTGGTGGGAGATAAATGGTTGGGGAAAACTTCGTTAGCCGACAGTAGGTCGCGCCGAACGCACCATCTAGCAAGAGCAGATTACAGCCACCTACTGAGGAAAACATGCACTACGCTTACGGACTAATTACCTTTTCTGTTGACGCGGCCGGAATCATCAATCAAATCAACTTAAGGCCATGGCGCTCGATTTGGCAACACAACAAGCCTACAGGGCAGGAGTCCTACTCTTCTTAAGTTTCAATTCTTCCCACTTTCTTCCCTAATATGTACGAATTGTCTTGGCAGGACGTCCTAAATGACGTAATATTAATGAATTAATAATTAATTGTGAACTGCCAGCCAATAGATAAATCTTATATTGCAGAAATTATTGTTTTAGAACTGAGACACTAATAAACTGAAAAATAACATCAAGAGAGATCTTTAAAACAGGCATATTTTATATTTTAATTTATAAACAATCAATATTTTCCTCCCTCCCTCTTTTGAAATGCTAAAATGTTTTATCCACTAACGACTATGCTCTGCGTTGGTGTGCAATTCGCTTGAGGTGTGTTTTTAATTCACTGATACTTTCTTTCATCATCATTCGGAATTTTAAAGACAGAAACAAAGCCTTCTCTATTAGATGAATTAAAACTACGGCAGAGTGCCACACAACAGTGTTTTGGCGCCTAAAAGCAAGTAGGCAAGTAACCTTTAGTGATAAGGGTGGTCCACCCCATTTTTACTTTCCCGTATACGTACGTATACACGGAGTGATATACGTAGTATAGGGAAAGTTATGTAATGCTGCGCGAAAAAATGGCCAATTTTCGGCGGAAAAAAATTAATTGCCGGGCCGTGAAAACGAATAAGTGGATAAAACCAGTTGCTAAATTAAGAAAAAAATCCCCTAACACGTGGTGTAGCCAGAAACCCTGAATTCTAGGTTCTTGATACCGAAAACCCAGCTGAAAGGAAAACGTCTGTCCGTCCGTCCGTCCGTCCGTCCGTCCGTCCGTCCGTCCGTCCGTCCGTCCGTCCGTCTGTCCGTCTGTGAACACTGCTAGCGCCTAAACCATACCTACGATTTCTTTCAAAATGGATATTCTCCGGTCTATCTGATTCTACTCGAAGCTTTGAGATTCTGAAAAAGATTCTTCAAAATTTGGGGGTACTTTATATGAAGCCCCCCGGGGATTTTCAAAATTTTCTCAAAAACGGCACCAAATTTTTTCTTTAAATTTCTTGTATGAATAGAGTAAAATACACTTATTAACATAGCATAGGTCCGATTTTCACGGACAGCTCTGAATTTTCGAAAATTGTGAAAGTTTGAATTTTTTTCGGCGTCTTTCTCCAACTATAAAATTGAAGATCGAGATTTTTCCTTCAAATAAAATTTGTTCTGCATTTTGAGTTCTTTAATAAAGGTCATGTAAATGTTTTTCAAAATTTTGGTAGTTTTCGTGCAATATTGCGTGCAATATGTGCAATTTTAAAAAATTACAAAAACAAGATTTCCTCTAAAACGGCTCCAAATTTTTCTTTAAACTTTTGGTAGGGATAGTGGTAAATGTACTCTATCAATGACATAAAAGCCATTTTGGTCTATCGGTTGTTTTTTTCAAAAATTACAAAAATGAAAATTTTTTGACTTGTCTCTCACGTCCTTAATATTTACATTATTGGCGATTTTTTCACAATTATATTTACGAGTACATGTACTTTAAATAATGTCAGGTAAAGTTTCTCGAAAACAACTGTTTTCTGTGAAAAGTAGCTCAAAATTTCGCATTTTCAGAGACGCTCAAACGGCATTTTCTCGTATATGGCTGCAATTTTTTTTGAAACTTTTGAAACGGATAGTACTAATTACAATCTTTAGTATAGCGTAAAGTTTACTTTGAGATATTTTTTTGTTTTTTCAAAAATTACATAATTGTAATTTTTTGAATGATCTCTCACATCTTTAATATGCACATTACCAGCAATTTGTAAACATTATTATATTTTTGAGTGTATGTGCTTCAAATAACTTCAAATAAAGTATTTTGAAAACTCAAACATTTTCTGTGAAAATGAACTTCAAATTTCGCACTTTTAGTAGCGCTAAAACGCCATTTTCTCATAAACGCACATAATTTTTAAAAGAAAATTGCCATTTGTGACTAGGTTTTTGTGTTCTTTAATATTCTACAATTAATGTTTCTGTTCTACCAATAGGAAACCGAAAAATTAAAAAAAAAGTACTTTTGGCGGTGATAGATCACAGCCGGCAAGAAAGAGTTTATGGCAATTCCGAATTGCTAAGACCCAAGGAAATAGAAAACTAATACGGGAAAGTCTGTGCCATTCTGTAGCACCACTAGTTTTTATTTTTCGCACCAAACGTTTTAGGCAACCCGCCACACACGGTGGGTATTTCACACGGGCGGTATTTCACCCGCTACACGGTGTTTCTCCATATTGCGCACCTGCTCAGCGATGTGCAGAATCTGCTATTAAATGTGAATACAACGGAGAGGGACAGGGAAAGAGAGAGAGACGGAGAAAGAGAGAGAGACGAAGAAAGAGAGAGAGACGAAGAAAGAGAGAGGCGAAGAAAGAGAGAGACGGAGAAAGAGACGGAGAAAGAGAGAGCGGGAAGGAGAAAGAGAGATATAGGGGCAGAACAATGTCAGCTGGGCTCAGCTAGAAAAATGTTTGTCTCGGCGATACATTGTTGCGTTAGGTTTGCGTTATTAATACTATAATTAGCAGGAAAAAAAGCACAGCAATTACTATTTGACACAGGTAGATATGACATTGGGACTAGGAACTTTGTTTTAATAATTTGTGATATTTGTTGCTGCAAAATGTTTAATTAGCCTTAATTAATTAATGTTTAGTTATCCTTCGGAAGTTGATATTAAATTCTCGAATGTACAAAATGGGAAATAGATTCATTGCTGAAGAGTTAAAAATGTGTACATGTATTTTATAACAATTTTTTAAATGGTTGTTCTTTAGAGTTTTATTTATTGTCGTTAATTATTTTCTCCTGCGGTCTTTTAATATATAGATTTTCGTTTTTACTGCAATTTAGTCCAACAATAGGTAAAGAAAACTCTGAGTGATTTACATGATGTAATGATGTAATTATCACTTGATCAGTATCCCCGCAAGGCGTCTACCGGCGTCAGTTCCGACCAGTGTTGCAAGGTGTATCGCATTTCCGCATTTTTTACCGCATTATTAACACCTAATCCGCATAAAGCGTTGATCTGCATTTCCATGATAGTGGATTAAAATCCATATTTTTTCGTTTCCTCTGTTATTACAATGATCGTTAGATGTCCCGCTAACTATGGTTGACAAAGTTTGAATGTTCGAAATGCTGTCTCTCTCTATTCGATTAAAGTAGAAAGCAATAAAACACCAATCATCTACCAATCATTAGGGCTTTATCCAATTGCCGTATTCGAAAATTGATGACCCAGCACCAAGGTGGTGTTGTGAACTCCGTCCTTTATTGTCTTACTGTTAGAGATTCAGAGGACAAGTAAGTGCCAACATGTTGGTTAGTCGTTTTCGAATACTGCAAATAAGAATACGGAACGTCGTTCGGATTCTTACTGCGTTTATTCAAGTCGGAGAAATGATGCACTTTGCGAGATATTGAAATTAAAAATGTTGAAATTACGTTACTTGGCTTCATATTAAACTGAAATTTAAAAAACATTGAAAGTACATTTATAACAAAAATACTGATATTTTATATTTTTAATTTCTTGGGTGAATCGAGAAAATTATATATAGTGAGATCACACATAGAACAAATATAGTGAGACAATATCGCATTTATTTAATTAATAAAACTGAATTCTATGTCGATATATGAATTATTGATGTTTTCGCCTATTTTTAAATTATATTAGTAAATCCGCATTCATTAGAAGAAATCTGCATTTTCGAACTTAAAACTTCGCAGTCGGAAGTTTCACATCTGGCAAAATTGCTTCTGACCCAGTAAGCAGCACGGAGTAGGGATGAGATCTCTCACACAATAAGCCGTTTCTCACTCACAACAGTTTTCCGCCATTATTTTTATTGTGTTGGCGTTAATCGTAATTTTACAAATATATTTTTTTCTATTTCGGTGTAATTTTTAAATAGTTTATCATTAATTTGCAGGGCTGTAATAATAAACGATGCAGGGCTGTAATAATAATCATCGATGCCATCATTTTAAATGGATAATTTTGAGGTGAGAATATATTACTGCCACGGATCCCTATTATGCCCACAGATGTGCCAATTCAATTTAAACGTCTTCAATTGCCGTTAAGATTGGCATTTGCGATGACTATCAATAAGTCTCAAGGCCAAACGATGTCTGTTTGTGGTTTATTTTTGAGCACACCATGTTTTTCACACGGTCAATTACACGTGCCATGCTCTCGAGTGGGCAAACCATCCAGTTTATTTGTGTTAGCTAAAGATGGGATAACAAAAATTATTGTACACTCTATTGCGTTAAGGGATTGATATGTTTTTTTTGTAAAATTATTATATATTATTTCATTTCTAAAAATAAATTACAATAAATTAAAAATATAAATGTTTGGTATTGTGTTATTTTTACTTTCCCGTATACGTACGTATACACGGAGTGATATACATAGTATAGGGAAAGTTATGTAATGCTGCGCGAAATTAGTATATATATATATATTGTGACGGACCGACTGCTCGGGGTCAATCGTGACTTACCCATGAAGTGGCACGGTACAATAAATTTGTTTGTTTCAGGCAGGGCTCGGGATCTTTTTCGCGAATGTGGACCCTGGGATGTTCGGGGTACAATAAATACATACAGTTTATTATACAACGACAGTTTGATGTTTATTCATCTAATATCACTATTACACTTTCGAACACTGATCCCCTATGCAATGATTACTATGTTTTGGTACCAAAACTTAATACCTTCAATGCTAGCATCATACCTGTTACCACCTGGGTCACGTCGCTTCGTTGGGGCCCGGCGCCGATGGTGGCGGCGGCTTCGGCTCCCGTCGCGTGGTCCCGGAGCCGTTCGGCCCCCAGCCGGAGATGAGTAGGCAAGTGTTCGCCCCTCACGCTGCTCCACGCGTATATTCTACACTAGTGCATCTAATTAACTTATGCTTGTCCTGACAGTCTGAACTCCAGATTTGGGTTGTAACTGATTATGCTAAACACGTTACACTATATTACTCTCTGAATCACCGGTGAAATATCGGTAACCTATACCCACGTGTTCTTGTTCTCCTCACGCGTCATCATACAGTTTCATTATGGAAAGTTCCTATACACTGAAAACCCGTCAGACACTGCTTGATCGGTCTCACTAATGATCACTGGTTCAGTCACTGTCTTGTGCACTACACATTCTATCTTTCCCCAAAACCTACGTTCGCGATGCATGTGCTAACGCTACAGGCGGGTTTCACAGTCTTCGGTTTACCATACACTCTATCCGTTGACTTCCCAATGCTGTTCGGTCTGCATCACACTTCTTTAACGGTCCGAAATGTAATACTATGCAAGTCTATTAAGTTATTCAGCACTTAGGGGTACTTTTCCCCAAATAACTCGCACCGCTCGCGCACCACCTCCGTCCGCTAGCGTGGCTTCCGCTCGTCTCTCCTTCTCAACCGACTTCTCGCTGTCCTACCCTCGTGTCTCGCGCTCCACGTGACGCCCCCCTTCCCCTCCGTGTTGCCATGCTGCCTAGTTATGCTCGCGCCGTTTGTATGTTCTCTGGTTGTTTAAGTTGAAATGTATCGCGTTTCTATTTAGAGGCGCGGTGCGTTTCAATATATATATAGTGATATACCATTAACAAAATATATAATATTTTGTTAATAATATTGGCTGTAAATGGGTTGGACAAAAGGGCATGCAAATGGCGATGTACAGCCTTAGCAACGCCGGCGCAGTGGTTGGCAAGGTCAACAAACTGCATTCAGGCCTTGAAGAGGTGGGGGCGCTGGCTAGATAGACAGATAAAATAATGTGTGATTGGTCTGAAAAGGAATGACTGTCGAGGGCGTGGCTACTTGGTTTGATAAGAGATGAATGGATTGGCTAAGGGAGAATAGACTGTCTAATTTTGTCGTTTTGTTTTAAAAAAGAGGAACGAAGGACGGATACCGAAGCGTTGAGGGCGAAAGAACAGGGAGAACTGGACATTCTGATAGTGGTCGTCGAGTAGTAAAGATCGCTCGCGAGATCAACATTAGTGAAGTAGGACTTGTAAGCTTCGAGTGAGACGCAATAGTTTTTCGGACTCTGGAAGTTGATGTGCAACGGGAAGTTCGATTAGGACTTTGAAAATTTTATATATATTGCGGTTTGGGACTTTAATATTTTACCACTAGTTGGGGAAGACTAGGAACTCCGGATGCGTCGGCAGCGTCGCAAGATTAGAAGAGAGAAGCGGGACTTGGGATCACATACATTCAAGTGAGAAGAGACTGCGGGGCGTCGGCGACCCAGACGGTAGATAAGTACTGCAGTACAAAAGATATATTTTAAAACGAGGTCATGACTTAAGGACAAAAAAATTGTTAATAGTGTTAAATAAATCGTTGAATTTTTTTTTCTTTTGGAAATGAAAAGATTTTCATTTAGTCAATCAAAATTGTTAAATAGTTAGAAATAGATAATTATTCCCTTTCAGATTCCTCGCCATACTGTATAGTTGGCAGATCAAGTAATCGGCTATCTAGGCGATAGCGATTATCCATAACGGGACCCATTGACCCAGCTAGCCGGACATTTATACATTTGTTGAAATTAGCTGTGGAAGCATTGGTCATTTTTAATTAACGTAACCTGTTCCTGGCGCCCAAAATTTTAATATAAATTCGGAACGGGTCACGATTATAACCATCTTAGATGAATGATGCCAACGATCTCGTAAGAGTCTATGACGAGACGTTGTTGGTACATTTCAATATATGTACCTTCTTCTTATAAAGCAAGGAACTTACTTTCTTGTTTTAAAAAGAGGGCGATCACCTGACAAAACAATGTTTCATTACATAATTCTAAGAACAGTGACCAATAAATGACAGACTATTAACATTATACACCTTTAACACGGAACAAACTGATAATCGTAAGCCGGTTGTCCAGACAATATCATTTCTCTCAAAGGACAGCACAATGTAAAAAAAATATTTTACGGCCCGATGCCTCTTCACAGGGACAACTTGTTATAGTGGGGTTTTTCTAACTTTGCCCCTCAAGACCCATCTTCATGATGGAATATGTCATGGTATTTCGCGTCTTTCTCAGTCGTTCCGCTAGATATCGCATGATCGCAACCGTATCTGGCGATTATGCGACGCGACAGTGCTTGCGATCATGCGACATCTAGCGGTATGACCGACAAAGACGCGAAATGCAGTGTGATATTCCGTCGCGGCCATAGGGGCTTGAAGGGCAGAGTTACAAAAATCGCAGTACAAGCGCAGAAGCTCAACTTAACACACACATATTTTGACAGTAGACAGGACAAAACATCTGGAACGCACTGAGAACCAACACTAACATTGTTGCCTCGAACCATACTCTTGTATCAAATCGAAGTGTCTCGGCCTTTAGTATAGGATCTTGGATGGACAAGATGAAGTAGAGGAGAGAGATAGTGATACCCGTATTTGCGTCAATGGGCGCTAACGAGTGATTATTGATTCCGTCAACTGATAAGGCCATTTATTAGTCCCGAAAGTGCAGTAAATATTTCATCCCGGTAGTTGACAATGTCCCTCCTTCCATGGGATGGGCAGATGCGGCACTGACCTCCACGTCGGCTTGCGGTGTTTTCACTTCTCCGGGTGTCTCGCACAGCGGGACAACGCCCCAGCGCGAACAAGCTCTAAGTCCCGACTTGTGAGTATGTGGTTAGTGCGAATGTATGTAAGGGAAGAGGTCTAGGATTAGGAAGGAAAGTTCGCGTGCGGTCCGTTTGCATTCCCCAACATCCGCTTGGTACCCACCGGTGAAATCACCGAAAACTACCGATCAGTACTACCGGCCGCTAGAATCCTTCTGCAGCCAGAGTTTGAGTTTGAATCAATTTTTTAGCTGGTGTCGGAATTCCGGCAACGTCAGGAATTGAACTAGGACCTCTCGGCCAACGACGCTGCAGAGGTAACGGTGTTGTCGCTGAGCCTTTGCTGCCTGTCTACGTTTCTCACCCCGAGGATTCAAAATCCCGGCGTAAACTGAAAGGCGTGTGTCAGAGTTGATCCACCAGTAGAATTGCCTGAATGAAATTGATTGATTAGTGAATTATGTCGAAACATAGGCCCTCCTGGCTTCGATGTAAAATGTAACAGGTACGGAGAGGTTTGAGAAAGCAACTACACCGCAATGGTACTGTAAAATCACGCGGGACTAGAATCCGTACCTTCTACTCCGAACTCCGAGGCAGTCTATAAGAATAAGAAGATACATTGTTTGCATGCAAAGTGTGCATGACATGACAGCAATGTGATATGACTTTGCACACGTCTGTAAGCAGAGAGAGGTTGCACACGGGTCGGAGTGCATATGCGAGTTAAAGTAAATGTCTCACATGACGCACTCGGAAAAAAATGTGTAGCACAACTGAATATTCACAGTTTTAATAACCACGCAGTTCATGTCATCGTATTCTTGCGATGTTCTTCTCAGGGTGTGCGCCGAAACTCCTGAAGTTACCATCGTGTTACGGAACACGTCATGTCGTCGCAGACCACCAAAAACATGATATCAGGTCAACAAAGGATCGCTGATTGCAATCACAACCAAGATATTTTCAAAATTTTCTCAAAAACGACACCAATTTTTTTCTTTAAATTTCTTAGGGTGGCATTGGTCCGATTTTCACGGTTAACTCTGAATTTTCGAAAACCACAAAAGTTAAAATTTTTTTCAGCGTGTTTCTACAACTACAAAATTGAAGATAGAGGTTTTTCTTCCATATAAAATTTGTTCTCCAAAGTAAGGTCGTTCATTAAGGTTATGAACATTTTTTTGAAAATGTTAGTAGTTTTCGCGCAATATTGCATGCAATATGTGCAATTTTAAAAAAAATTACAAAAACATGATTTTCTCAAAAACTTTTTTCTTGACAGTTTTGTTAGAAATAAGAGCGAATGTTCTCTATGTGATGACATAAACGCCATATTCCTCTATTCTTTTGTTTTTTCAAAAACTACAAAAAAGTATTTTTTTACTTGTCACTCACGTCGTTACTATTTACATTAGCAGCAATTTGTTCATATTATTATATTTATGTGTACATGTGCTTTAGATAATGTCACATAAAGTCTCTCGGAAACTCAACCTCTTTCTCTAAAACTAGCTCAAAATGCCGCATATTCGGAAACACTCAAACGCCATTTACTCATAAATGGCTCCTAATTTCTTTTTCATGCTTTTTGAATGGATAGTGCTAATGACACTCTTTAATGTGACGTTAAGTTCAGTTTGAGGTATTTTACTTTCCCGTCTACTATACGTACTTACGTATAGTATAGGGAAAGTTATGTAATGCTGTGCGAAAAAACGGCGGATTTTTGACAGAAAAACACTTATTACATGGCCATGGTAACGAAAAAGTGGATAAATCCAGTTGCTAAATTAAGGAAAAAAATATAATACGCAGTGCAGCCAGAATCCCTATTTTGTGGGTCCTTGATACCGAAAAATCAATTGAATGCAAAACGTCCGTCCGTCCGTCTGTGAACGACGCTAGCGACTAAACCGTTCAGCCGAATATCTCCAAAATTGATACTCCCCGATCGATCTGAATGATCTCGCGGCTGCTTCAATTTGAAGCCGATATTTTAATTTTGAACGATACTTTACGTGAAGCCTCTGGGACATTTTCAAAATTTTCAAAAAAATGTCGGCAACAATTTTGACTACATTTTGTTATTGGATAGACTGAAGGTCATTTAACAGAATGGCGTAGGTCTTATGTTGGTTCAAAACTCTGATTTTTCGAAAATTGAAAAAATTCAAAATTTTTCGGCATCTTTCTACAACTACAATTATGAAGATACGTTTTTTTCTTAAAGAAATGTGTTCATGAAAAACAAGTCTTCAAATAAGATCATGTTCAATTTTTCAAAACATATAAGTATTTTTTTCGAAAAATTGTGTTAAACATAGACAATTTTGTTATTTTCTTTAAACCATTTTTTCTTAAAAACCTCACAACGTTTTTTTGATTAAATTGAGACCAGAAATAGCATAAAGGAAGCTTAAGAGAACAGTGCAGGTTTCATGTTCGTTGAAATGCCTGATTTTAAAACATTAAAAAAAATTAAAACAATTGGCGTCTTTCTACAACTACAATTGTGAAGAAACGATTGTTTTTCTTAATGAAATATTCTCATCAAAAACAGATCTTCAAATAAGGTCAGTTTGAATTCTTTTGAAAATATCAGTAATTTTTCTATAATTTCCAGACAAACATAATAGCCCGCTCGGAATTGACTGCGTTTCGTTTTCGTCGTTTTCTTACAACTGCAATTTTAAAAATACATTTTTTTCTCAATTAAGTGTATTTATCAAAACTACATCTTGAAATAAGGTTAGACTTAATTTTTTCAAAATACGAGAAGTTTTTGTATAATTTTGTGACAAACCTAATAGCCCGCTGTAAATTTACTGCGCTTGGGACATCTGGATACGTCGTTAATTAGAATTTGCAATTTTGTGTATTATTTCTTTGTTCGTTTCTTACATTCGATTTTTTGTTATACATTTACACCCAGGGCCATCTTTAGGCACAGGCAGACGAGGCTCGTGCCTCAGGGCCTCCATGATCAAAGGGCCCCCACAGATAATAAAAAATATATAACAAAACTGAACTAGCGTGCGAAACTACGTAAAGTATCATTGACAAACGCTTAGTTTTTTTTACTTAGATCTTATTATGTAAATATTGCTTGTGTTATTTAATCATATTTTACTATGTTACTATTGTTAGAGTTATTAGTAAAATATTACTATAGAAAATACAGAGATTAAAGATACTATTTATTCCGTTTATCTAGTTTTTTTTACAAATCCTTCCTTAAAAAGAAGAATCAAAATGCTTATTAACTGTGTAATATTCAATTTTTAATAACTTATGATCGCCAGAACGTAATTTGTTGAACTAAGAATTAGGGGCCCCGAAATCTCTGAGTGCCTCGGGTACTTTCAAACCCAAAGACGGCCCTGTTTACACATTAATCTTTAAAGAAATTATTCCTTTTCAAATATTGGAAATAAAAATTGCTAGCTCTTTAGGGGAGTATCGACAATGCAGGGAACGCAACAATTAAAATACTTTCCGCTGTCGTGAATTTCTGTGAATTTCGTGTCATTGTTGTGACAGTATGGTATCAGACTTCTTTTTCCCATACAAGTTTACAAAACTTTTGTAATATATTTTTACGCAGTTGTGGAATTCACATAGTTTTGACAACACTGCGATGGAAACAGTGAGTTGTTCGCACTGTGTAAGATATATAAGTGAGTTCACTCCCAGTCTAAAACTGAAGCTTATGTGAGGCTGGTTCTCACATTTCTCGCATATATGTGCTGCGATCTTTGGGTCTCATTTGGGCAAAGCCATGATTGGTCGTGTAATGTGTAACAGCCACAGTTTAAGATGTTATCATAAGATGTATATCTTACACTGCGACCCAAACCGATCCTGCGCACCGTACGGACAAGCGAGGAACTAGCCTCAAACTAGCTTCAGAAAATTTGCTCCAAAGTCGGCTAGTTAACACACCTATGTATCGTACACCGTGGTTGATCGCTTCTTGGTTGAATTGGACGTTTTCAAATAATAGCTAAGGGCAGAAAGTGCAATATTTCAATTCTACATACCTGCGGCCAATAATACGGGAAAGAATGTGCTGTTTTAGCACCATTAGTTTTTTAATATTTTAGTTGTAGTGTCACCACCTTTGCCTTTTTGTCTCCCTCCCAATGTTGGGTGGTGGCACGATAGGTGAGGCAGTAACCAACCACCTAGCGCCTGGTCCAACAATTGGGGTAAAATTACCTCGCGTATGGGAGGAGACAGGTGACTCGAGTAATACTCCCTTCTTACTCGTTATTGTGGCTTTAATAAAGTTAAGCCACAACGCACTCATATAAGAAGGTCCTAGCAGACTTTCTTTCCAAGGGAAAGGGTTCAAGATTTAGTACACTGGGATTAGATTGAGAACACTTTTGTCGTATGTTTTACGAAAATAACAACAAACAATGTATATTCTGTACTCAAAATTAGTACATCAAAATAACATGAATTGACTATTAATGTCCTGTTTAAATCTCATATAAAAAAACAAAAAAATTGTTACAAAATATAAGAAAAATCTAATTGCAAATAAAGCCTTGAAATCTTCCAATTAAATTCAAAAGAATGGGTTCAAGAATCGGAATTCCAATAATACGTGACTAATACACGATTATCTCTACACACATTTCCTGAAATACACGTACAATAATACACACTCAAAATGTTGTACCTGTAATTACCATTCATATATAACATAAATCGATAATATCAATACCATGTCCTATACAAAAAAATATCAATCTTCTAATTGTTCTAACAAATTCAGTTGATTCAATTAGAATGTATAACTGTTATTGGTATTACAATATCTAGTCTTATCAACTCTAAGCAAAAAGTTAAGTTAATTTACTCTTATGAGATCTCTAACTTCAAAAAAAATGTTAAGTTAAATGCTACACAGTTAAGCTTTGCATTCGACACAATATGTCAATCGATCGAATAATTGTCTATCTTTACTTCTGAATTTATTTTCCAGTAACACCTTTTAAATATCTGCGTCCAGTAACGAAACTGTATTTCGATTTGGCACACGGATATGTATTCAAAAACTCATGACTAAAGTCAAGCAATATTACAGTTAACCATCTAGTAAAATATGCTACTAAAATCGTTCTACATCTGGCCCACATTTCTGCCGCTCACTTGAAAAGGGTTAGCCGAACTCACGATGTCTCCCGCGACGTGCGAAGCCTTGAAGTTTTTCGGGGTCGTCCGGAAAGGAACTCGAACACGAAAAATTCCCGTTGACTGCACTGTTCTCCTCGGGGCTCGCGTCGTTGGCGTCGGCGTTGCAGTAGCGTCCAATGATCGAATTTCATTCGAGCTTGTTCAAGTATTCTTATACAAAAAGCTGCAAGAAATCACGCATTGCTTGTAACATTTCTATTTCAATTAGCTACTCGTTACATTTTTTTTCGTTTCAATTCATAGCATCAATCTTGTTAATTATTCTTCTTTTAAAAATTATTCACGTTTCATGTATTTTATTCATTCCCTCTCATGAATAAATTATCATAATAATAAGATGAGTTACCTTTTCTAAAAGCTTGTGTACTGTCGAAATCTTGAACTGGCGTGGTCCGTCGTTCCAGAAGTTCGTTCAGAGTACCTTCTCGTTCCGCTGGTTTTCAGTAAAATGGCCGAGTTGGTCTCTTCTTGCTCTTAATTCTCCGATATTCGTTTGCTTTATTCCCATTGGTCGATCGCGTCGTTCCGCTGACCGATTTCGTTATCACGCTTCTAGTACTAGTGATAAGCGCTCCTGGTAGCTCATTTTGAAACTACGTACGTCGCCTGGCGTTCTCTCCTGGTTAATGTTGTAACTACTTGATCTCAAAGATAACAGGACGCGTTTACGAAGAAAAAACTGATATTTTCTTGCTGTAAACGGCTTTAGCGGTTACAGTAGGAAGATTGCGAAAAAATTTGAACTTTTGCAATTTTCGAAAAATTGAGGTTTTTAACTAACATGAAACCTGCACCACTCTCTTAAACTTACTTCACAATATCCAACAGAAAACATAAATCTAAAACGATGAAGCCACTTTTTGGACATTTGGAAAATGTTCCAGAGGCTTATGTGAAGTAGCCTCGAAAATTAAAATATCGGTTTCAAATTCAAGGGGCCGCGACATCATCCAGATAAATCAGGGAACGTCAGTTTTGGTGAAAATCGCAGACGAACGGAGGCCGTTTTGCCGTCATTCGAATTTTCGCTATCAAGGACCCACTAAATATGGATTCTGGCTACACTACGCGATAGAGAACTTTTTTATAAATTTAGCAACTAGATTTATCCACTTTCTCGTTACCAGGGATCTGTAATAAGAGGTTTTCTGCCGAAAATTTGCAGTTTTTTTCGCGCAGCATTACATAACGTACTTTCTTCTTCGTAGCGAGAAAATAAAAGTCGTGTAAAATTTTTTGAAAGAGCGAGTAGATTTTGCGTAATATGTTCTTGGAGTTAATACAATTTAACAATTTTTCTCAAACGCACTTCAGTTTTTTTCTTTATGTTTTTACGCATAAAGTGCTCTTATATCACAGTTGTGATTAGCGTTGAACTCTGAATTTTCGAAAGTCACAAAAAAAATTAGAAATGATGCGAAGAAGTGAGTGATGTTGTAGCCTCACTAGTTATTTAACTTTTTTAAATTGCAGATATTATTCAGTTTTACTAATCACAAAAGTTAATGTATCACATTCCTAAGAAATGAATGAATTTGGGGTCAATTGATGTTAGACTGATAAACACAAAATAAATTGAACAAAATATTTGTTGTTTTGTTTCCAAATTATTTTTACCTATGAAATTTAAAGTAAAATTGATACTGAATTACTTTGGCCAATATCCGCTTCGTTCGACAACAAATGGCAATTAAGAACGCCGAAAATATCTTTTCTTCGCCATTCACCTTCACGAATATCAAATTTTCTCTTTCCTACCTTCCCTTGTTTTACGACGGCTTCTACTTAGCGCGTGTCCTAATCGCACGTTTAATCCGCTCACGCGTCCCGCTGCTCCGAGATCAAGTGGCGGCGGGAGGGCGTGTCGCCGGAGCCGGCGCTCGTTGCCTTCGAAGGCCGCCCGGGCAGCGCGCTCGCGAATTGGCGCGCGCCATTTCGTGCACGGCCCGCTGCGCTGAAGCCTCAAGTCACACAGAGCCCATTCTCGCGCCTTTTTCCCTTCCCGCTGATCGTTGCAGGCCAGAGGTTGGGCCTGTCTCTCTCGCAGGGACGGATTTACAGAGACAAGCAAAACCAGCAGCCGTTTAGGGGCTCCCATCCGTGGGGGATCCCGCATTCCGGTGAACATTGAATAAAATGTTCGAAGAAAGGTAATAAAATAGGTTTTTATATGTAAAATAACCCTTAATTTATTAGTCTGCTAGGTTAAAAGTTTGTATGCTATTTAAACTTTTGAATAGCATTTAATAAATTTTAAATTAATAATTTTTAATTTTATAAAATATTGCTTGATGTTTCCGGGCGCTTCAGCTGCTGCGGTCATTAGATCCATTTGTGTTGTAATGTTATACCTCCGGAGTCGACAGTGTTCCTCCCCCACTCTGGATTGTGAGATCCGTCACTGACCTACACGTTGGGTAGCGGAGTTTGTATGGCGGAGGTACCTCCCCCAGTGGGCACTGCCCCAGCCAGATCAATCTCTAAGCTCCCGACTGGTCCACCGTCCTGTTCGGTAGTGTACTGCATTACTAAGTGTAAGTGTGCGTAAATAAGGGGATAGGTGACAAAGAAAAGGAAGGAAAGATTGCGCGCGGTCCATGGCCCGTTTGTTAGGGTAGTGCTTCGGTATTCGCGTAGTATTGATCGGAAAAACCACTGAGAAATGCTAATCAGAGCAGCTTGTCGCTAGAATTCTTCTCCAGACAGCGATAGAAATTCACCTATCGATTTAGGCAGTGACAAAAAACCCACCGTCCACCACAAAACGCAGAAGGCAAAATATTTGATAAATTCCACGATGATGTTGATGGCGATATTAAGGATAATATTGAATATTTAATGTTTTAGTAAATGTGTAGGAATATTTTTCCAGAAGGAGGAACTCGGTTTTGCGCTTGGGGGGGGGATCCCAATATCTACATGCGATCCGGCTCCCACATCCCTGAGCCACCGCGCCGCTAGGAGCAACTCGTTTCAGGAGCACCTTGTTGCTCGCACTCAAAATAAAAATTCCTCTGCATTACACACAACTCGAACCAGCAAACCTTGACTACTCCCGTAACCGACTGCTCCGAATCGATCGGCGTATTTTTCTGTGACGAGCGCCGAGTTGCAAAACGCACACAGAGAGAGACCGTGCTTCACAATTCCATGATAAGTATTTGAATGAACAAGTGTCTCAGAATAAACGTTACGAATTTCTAGGTTTTGTATGGAGTCGAAGAGGATTATTTTTTCAGTGTACTTGAGGTGTAAAATCTCCCATGACGACGTAACACAGGTGACATGTGTCGCTGACCATGCAATGGAATTCGGCAAATACACGACTTTGCGTAGCCAAAGAGAGTTCGTGTTTTTGCCAGACACCACCGCAATGTGAGTTGCCTACCAATCAGGGGCCAATGATACACCTTTAGAGTATTTACTCTGATACACCCAAATATCGCTATGGCAAAGCCTGGTAACTTTTTTCCTTGGAAATACTTAAATGTTTCACATATAAAATACCTATTATCAAGAACACATTTAAAAAATTATTACGATTTTCCTTCCAAAATGAAAGGATTAGAAATATGTTTTTGTTTGTAAGAAAGAAAAACAATGAGAGCTTTGATTCGAACCCAAAGCTTCGGCTACTCAGCCAGAACAACTGAAACTTTACAACTGAAACTTTATTTATAACAATATTTTACCAGCAATAATATTTTTAAATATATTCATACTAATTAACTCGTGTCTTCATGAAGACTTCGTATCGATTATTCATTTTAATACGTACACAATTAATTTCACTTTTGTTAAATCATTAGTTTTCAATATTTTAAATGGAGAACAATTCTGTTTAATTGTCGCTATGAATAGGAAATGCATGTTGCACATTATTTAATTGATAACCGTGACAGAATCGTTATTTAAAACAAGGTGTCAGGGAGTAAATAGCCATTACATGAAAAATGTTTTGATCATAATACTGAAAAAGAATAAAAAACGTTACAAACGCTTTAGGTTTATTTTTAATGAACTTGCGAGGACATAAACTCTGAGTTAACATGTGCTTCTTATTACAAAGTTGCAAATTAAAAACAGCAGTAATCATTGTAAGAAATGCAAGCCATGAGATGTATTCCCAAATGTCATAAAGAAATTCAAATAAACTTTCGTGTTTCGTTTGAATTTCTTGTAGTTCGGAGGAAGATTGACGTTTCCTGCAGAGGCATGAGTACAGGTGCTACTTACATAACTATCTCAAAAATAAAATTCAATAAATAATTGTTACAATCTTTTTCGGCTACGCCAGTCTTAGTTTTGTTGTGTTGGTGACATTTCCCGTTATTTGAGATTGCTTGTAATGACCTTGTATCGCAGCACCAGTTCACCTTTGGAACGTTTCTTTTTATTTTTGTTTAATGTGGCTCTAATGATGCAGCGAATGTTATGTTCCATTGAAGGAAGTATTAACACCTTTTGCTGTTCTTGTTCAATACATCAATTTGCTTGTATTTCTTTTGTATAACATTTATTAAATTTGCATAATCTATTCATATTTCGAAATTAAGAACATAATAAAAGTAGACAATTACGAAAAAGTGTATGACGGAAGCTCCTTACAAGATAAATATTAATTAATAAAGGGGGGGGCATAATGAAGAGAGAACTTTTTGATAATTTAAGTGATTCTGATGCGGTAGCAATACTGTTTCTTTGAAATAAAAATGTCTCTTCAATTTCGATGATGAAAGCCCCATGGAAATTTTATAAAATCTTCAAAATTTCTGTTAATTAAATTAAAACATGTGCATTAAAGAACATTGATTAATTTAGTCACAAGTGCAAGACTTTATGATCATTATTTTCGAAATTATCTTTGTTCTTAAAAGTTTGCGCAAACCTAACATTAGTGCATGTGATATGTCCACGACATCTTATCTTCGGGATTTCTATCGTGCGATTCTACGTAGTAGATATTTAAATGCATGCGATCCAATGATTTCTTAAAGAAAATCTCAGCAACTTTATCCGAAATTCCGGAAGTGTTTTAGAATGAATGGCTAGTGCGGCAGGTAGTTGGTTAGCCAAGTGATCCGTTGCAAAGGTCGGCTGCGTGATTTTCATTTTTTTGTATACGCGCCGTATCCGGTGTGTCTCAACAACTGTTTCACTCAATTGTAACATGTTTGTTTGTTCAAGAATGTGCAGTAGCTCCAGTACGATGCGAAACCGAAAGGCAGTGCACCCGTACTACGTTTGGTCCTTCCTCACTCCTGCGAGAAACAAATACTTTACGAGCAGGTCGTAAAAATCTGGAACTGAAGAGTTGCTAACAAGTTGCATGAAATCCTAAATTCTTATTACAAATGCACAGGGAAGCACCTGACTTGCCACATATCCTGCGTTCTGATCAAATCTCCGAAGAGAACATCTGAGATTCCGTTGATAGTCATTTACATTATTTCTCTGAGTACATTTTTTTCATTCTGGAAGATTAATTCTATGAACAAACAAACACTATCTTAAGTAGTTCAGTTTTGTTAACGTGTGCGGCAGCACAAAGTTCTCTGTCAGATTACACTGATGACTAATAACTGACTAATTTGTTTTTAAACTTGTAAAAACTTACAGTGAGTACTCCAGTTTCTTAACTTATTACAATGGATAATCGTTCGATTTTCAAAAGAATAATTTGCATTAATGGTTTCCTGCAATATCACTTAAATTTGATACGAATTTTGCCGAAGCAATTGAATTGCAAAGGAGGAGTAAATAATGGAGCTAGAAATGCCCTGAGGCTTCGGTAACCATGCACTCCGAGTAGGGTACGAGTGGGGAATTGATAGGTCCGTCAGTCTACCGTTGTGTTCCTGGGCGACGTGTAAACGAATGATGAGATTGACCACGGTGTAAGATATAAAGGCGTGTCAACTAGCCGCCTTTTGGACAAAATTTTTGAAGCCAGTTTGAGGCTAGTTCCTCGCCTATCCGTACGGTGCGCACGATCGAGTTGGGCATTCATGATGGCGTCTCGCGATTTAGTGGCTTTCACCAGAGGTTACAAAGCTATTAAATGGATCACCATCTTGTCCCAAAAATGCCCAAATCGTCTGCAGCGCTTACATGGCGCGAACTGTGAGTACTAGCCTCCCGTTAGCTTCAGTTTGAGACCGGGAGTGAACCCACTATATCTCTTACACCGTGGATTGACGAGCACTCCTACGAGAATGAGACGCAGGAACCGATATTCGGCGAGAGGCATGTTGCAGCCGTTGTTGAAAATCCGCCATTGACCGTGGGTAGTTGACCGACCCTGTTTCGGAGAGCGAGCACGAGGAAAGGCTTTAACAGTGGGACGCCGCGCGGCGTGGGACGGAGCTGAGTCGGTGCGGCGCGGCGGCGGCGGCGGCGTGACGAAACAAGGGAAGGTGGCAGGCGCGGAGGGGGGGGGGCGCCAAGCCCCCGCCAGGCGCTGTGGCGTGCTCGCCCTCCCCACCGCTTCAGAGCCTCAGTTTTTTGGGGGGGAGGGCTGGTTTTTTAGAAATTACCCCGTTGCCAGCCTCAGGGTTTTTCAGAGCAATTTACTTCTCCCTAAAACGAGTGTTTTAATAAATTTGATTAATATATTTTTTTCTTATTTTAGGTCGATTTTCAACTACTAAGGTCATAGAGCAACCCTTGTAAGATACATTGGCGATAAGGGTAACGGTATACGGACACATACGGATCCATGCGCTGGGTGGAATTCGGACCCGCGACCCTTCAGGCACGAGGTAGGTACGGCTCTTCAGCGTTAGCGACCTCGGCTATCCAGGCCGGCGTGATTAATCTTACTCTTAATCTTTGAACTGGAAAGCAGCAGAAACTTCGTTGTTCTTATGAGGTACAATTGTTGGTAATGCGAAATAAAGAATATCTGGAATCCTGAGAATATACTTATATTGAAGCAACTTATATTTAATATTGATTATATTGAACCAACTTGTATTGAAGCTAATTATATCAAATTTCGCTCACTTCAAACTTTACTCCCTTTTCAAAACAGAAGAATTAGAAAATGGAAAATCCTTGCCGGCATATTCAATCGTGCAGTTTGCAATGGAGCAGCCCTCAGTTTTGATAAGTAACGTCCTGGGTATGCTCCCGCATCTATCTCCCTCACTCCTCCAACAACACAATCTAAGAAAGCTTTAAAGCCTGCTCAGATCCGGCTGGCGCGGTGGACTATAAGGGAAGCGAATGCCTGCGAACAGACTGGCTGGAAAACCGTAGAATATCCATCAGTCTGCACTCCAACGTATGGAACACGCGACCTTCACCTTTCCCACCAATCACCCGGAATAGCACAGAACGGCGGCAAAGCGGTGATTCCGAGATCCGCCGGACCAGTTTGTGTCGAAGCGGCCGGGTGGAGGGGGGAGGCCTTCGGACGGTGGGCGCAGGCGCAGGCGCAGGCGCAGGGCGTGGTCGCCGGAGAAAGTGTGTTGGCCACGCGGACGCGGACTATTTGGTCGAGGTGGACGAGTTTGTTTGACCAAAGAAGTAGTTGACATGCTCTTTTGAATCCCCCGCTTCTCATTAGCGTCCGGTTGATACACTTGTTCGCGTAGTTTATGACGACGTCATTAACATGCAAAAGACGACAGTTTTAGCGGTGAACTAGAATAGAAACAGTACAAGTGTATAGACATCGGTTCTATTTCTATTTTAATGAAGTGATCTATTTCAAGAGATTTATCTGAGTTTCAGTTAACACTGATCTAGAAAGCCAAAGTAGTAGGTGAGAGGTAGGCGAATAAGAGAACGCATATATTTTAAACATTGTGACATGTTAGTAGAATGACGTAACATTTGACACAAAAGAGAAGTTATTAGTTTCAAGTTGTGTGTTACAGAATACCTCAAGACAGTGACTACACGATCAAAAAAGTTTCTAAAAGTATCGCTTTTCCAGCTGTTTTCATTAAATGATTGTGGAAAAAGCAATTTATATTTTCAAATTATGTCATTTAAAATTAAAATACGTACTGTTTCTTTGTAGAAAACTTTAACGGAGAGACTGGGGGTCCAAATGGACAGAATTTGGTAACTACATGAGGAAACAAATTCACAAGCACAATTCTGTGTTGAAAAGACACGTTATGAACTGCGTTGGGGAACTAATAAGGGCATACAGGAGAAGGAATAAGAAAGCACATGAAATGTATTAATTTTTGTTTATTATATAAATAAAATTTGTGACAATTGTAGCATTTGAGGAACAAGACCTTGTTCAAGGACAAATAACACGTTTTGAGAGTGTGGCGCCTCGGAGAGGAGCGCGCTCTTCCGTTTGTCTCCCGAGGGCGAGTTGTTGGTCAGACGTTTTCTCCCGGCGGGGCGAGGAGCGGGACGGGTGCGATGGAGCGGGGGGGGGTGCGGAGGGGGCGCGGGCGCGGGCGCGGGTGCTCCGGGGGCGCTCCGCCCGGTGCATCCGCGGGGCGAGCGGGGGCGCGCGGGCTCAGCGCTCAGTGCAGGTAGCCGCCGGCGGCGAAGGGCAGGGCGGGGGCGGCGGCGTAGGGCAGGGCGTGCGCGACGGGCGCGGCGACGGGCGCCAGGGCCTTGCCCAGCACGGGCACGGACGTGGGCACGCGCGCGATGTCCTGGCGCAGCGTCTTGAAGACGGTGGGCTGGTGCACGGCGAGGCGCTGCAGCTTGGTCACGGGCTCCACCACGTCCACCTCCTGCACGGTCTCGATGGGGCGGCTCACCACCACGCGGCGGGTGTTGACGCGCTCGCCCGCGGGCGCGGCCAGGGGCGGCGCGGGGGTGGCGGAGAGCACGCGCGCGCGCACGGGGCCCGCGTCGCCCACGGGGGCGCCGGCGGGGCCGGCGCGGCCGAAGCCCACTTCCGCCACGCCTCCGCGCTCCGTCAGGAGGGCGATGAGGCGCTGCTGGTTGGCCTGGTTCACGTTGGGGTCGAGGCTGCGCAGGGAGGGCACGACGGCGGCGGGCGCGGCCACGGGCGGCGCGGGGGCGGCGCTGGGCAGGGGGGCGCCGGCGCCGCGCACCTCAACGGACGGGTAGGCGGCGGCGGTGGGGGGAGGCGGGGGCGGGAGGCCGCGCGCCTGGGCCTCGTTGCGGGGCGCGGGGTAGGGAGAGGGCGCGGGGCCGGGGCCGGGCGCGGGGCTGGGTGCGGCGCGGGCGAAGTCGGGGTTGTCGATGGCCAGGGAGTCGCTGTCGTCGAAGGCGACGGGGCCGGGGGAGGGGGCGGGGCCGAAGTTGGCGGGAGGCGCGTAGGACGGGGGCGCGGGGGTGACGGCGATGGGGGTGGGGGTGACGGCGATGGGGGCGGCGGCCACGGGCAGCGCGGGGGCGGCGATGGGCAGGCCGGGGGCGGCGGCCACGGGCAGGCCGTGGGCCACGGGGTTGACGACGGCGGGGCCGCGCTGGGTCTTGGACAGGGGCTGGTCGAGCTCGACGAGCGCGGAGCCGGCGGGGCGGATGACGACGCGCTCCTCGATGTCGTAGAACTGCTTCTGGATGGCCGGGCGGCGGATCTCGAAGCGGCGGGTGGACACGGCGGGGTGCGCCACGTCAACCAGCTGCAACACACACACACGCGCGCTCTGCATTCACCGCCAATCTCCCACGCTTACTAATGCTCTGCTTTCTCGTTTCGCGCGTGCCATTTAATGCTTATCGGCAGCGAATAGGGTTGCCGTGTAATTGTAATACGGATCCATTATAAAGCTCTCTGAGTGAAAGGGGATTGGCTGTATGTCCAAGTTGCCTGAAGCTCATAGTAGCATGTGTGTTACATGTTACGTGGTCTCTCGTGATAGTTTTGCCTCTGCGGCTATGATTGCTGTAGTGACTTATGACTTGAAATTTACCTGGTAGAATTTTATTTGATTCATAAAACAATTTACGATACAACGTGATTTCGGCAAGATTCAGACAATTATTTAAGTTTTGACATTAAACTTATCATATAAATATCTGGTATGACCAAGAGAAATATTACGAGACATAGAAAATATTGAAAGTCACGAATTCTTGTAGTTGGTTGTAGGTGAGTAGAACTATGAGTGAGTAACCGAATGTGATGTCGTTACTAGTAATTTTCGAAGAAAAAAAGAAACTGAAGTATTATTTACTTCTTTTCAGAGCATTCCTCCATAACAAAAATACGTTTTACTTGATGTTTCATTTACTCTTTGCTCCTGTTAAATATTTTATTTTTTACGAAATATAGTTCATTACAACAGATGTCCCATATGCTTAAGTGTGATTTTCCTTAGTAAATTCTCAGAAGAGAAAACATTGAGACTGCTGGAAGCAATTCTTATATTTTTCCCAAAGTTCTATAGATTCGTCAGAAAGCTAATCTAAATAAACAAATAATATTTGTGCCTTATAATTTATTTCATTTGAGTGGACTTAAACGGTTGAACAGAACATACCCGACGTAGCAAAAGTTGTTAACTACATTGAAGTTTTTGTATTTTCTATAACATACGGTAATTAAATTATTTAAAAAAACAGCTTTTTATAATTTAAATATTATGTAATTAGTGTCAACGTATCAGTTTTAATATACCAATAATCGATTTTTATAATTTTTCTCTATAGTTCTTTGCTAGTTCAGCGATTTTTCAGATGAGTGCCAAAAAAATGTTACAAAAGCGACATTGGGTACGTTCATCTAGAAAATTTCATACTCGGATAATGAAGTAATATCAAAACTCATTATGTTGTATCAAAATATCCTTAAAAGGGAATAACGCAAATTAAATGTCTATTTTCGAATACCGGGTACTATGTTACCCACTAATCTGAAAGCCTAAATTAAGAAATGAAAAATAACGTTGATAAAAATTACATTTTTTATGCAATCACCTATGTCCATTGACTGCCGTTGAAAGCGCCAAAGGGCCAGCATGACATTGCTTCAAAATTTGTGTGAATTTCTTAATTGGTTCCATTCCTCAATCTTAGAAGATTAGTGTCCATTGTAGTGTGTTTTTTGCGACTTGATTGTATTAAGACTTGAGAACTACTTTCTTCGGAAGAGAGCATTTTACACGCTCGTTTGCGACCATGGACAATTTTAAATCCATGCGTGGAGAAGAGAAAGGTCCCTAAATAAAGAACGAGGTAGTTGATTATGAATACCATGAGATTGTATTAACAAACGTCAAAGATGTAAATGAATCTACGAATACTGACAGACTGTGTTCTACTGCATCAGCAGTGTGGATGAATCTACGAATACGTATTCTGACAGACTGAATTGAAGAGCGTCAGCAGTGTGGATGTGGGAGTACGCAAAGCAACCCGTCGCCTAGAGCGGCGTGCGCACCTTGGAGACGACGCCGGGCTGGGCCTCGACGCGCGTCACGGGCACGTGCGCCTCGGCGGGCAGGTGGTGCACGGTGGGCACGGCGGCGACGGCGGGCGCCAGGGCGGGCGCGGCGGCGTAGCTCAGCGCGGGCGCGGCGGCGACGGCGGGGGCGGCCAGGGCGGGCGCGGCCGCGTAGCTGCAACACAAGCGCGCGAGCGCACCCTCAGCTCCTGCGCTCCAGTCGGCGCCGTCGCTTCCAGCCTCCCTTCACCCAGGGCGGCCCTGCGCGCCAGCGCTTGGGCCTGACGACCACGAGGGCCGCCGTCTAATCCGGAATCACCGTTAACCACCACTTGTAATAGCATGTGGAAAGTAATCAGCCAGGGACGTTAATGCCGCTCTTGGATGGAGAGGGAGTGACCGTCACCTACCGATACCTTTTGGATGAGACTCCAAACTATTTCCCTGTAATTAAAATGGTGAAGTTGAGGGTGTTAATGAATGGTCCCGGGCGCAAGTCGACTGAGAGCCGATGACTGGACCTGTTTCTTCCAAAGGGTGCGCGGAAGGGAGGCAGGACAGGAGGAGAAGGAGAGGAGAGACTCACCCGAAGGCGGGCCCGTGAGCTGCGGCGAAGCCGTAGCCGGGGGCGGCCAGCGCGGGGCCAGCAGCATAGCTAGTAACAAGCAGAGCAGGGCCTCATGAGGCCGAGACACAGGCACACACCGCACCGTTCGCTCCGTCGTCTCAAAGCGACACTTGTCGGAATATAAACGCAAGAGAGTTTTTGCCACCTCGAACGTTTAGCACTATCGATCTTCTGCGCATGCGCAGATGCACTAAAGTAATGTGAAATTTGAACTGCGCATGAGCAGAAGATCGGTAGTGCTTCACGTACGAGGAGGCAAAAATTGTCTGCATTCGCGGGCGCTGTGAGTCGCATCGCGTCGCGTCGCGTCGCGCGCGGGAGGCTCACCCGAGGGCGGGGCCGGCGGCGAGGCCTGCGGGGGCGGGGCCGCTGAGGTAGGTGACGCCCGCGGGGTTCAGGAAGGGCAGGCGCACGGCCACCTGGCTGCCGCCGCCCAGCGCCACGTGCAGCACCGCCGCGATCACCAGAAGGCTCCTCATGGTTCCTGCAACCCACCGGCCGGTCGCCTCACGTCAAAAAACAAAACCAAAAAAAAGAAAATTCCGACCGCTCGCGCAGGGTCGGATCAGAAGAGAACCGAGTCGATGCTAGTCGCACACACACACGGTGTTGGATAGAAGCACACGCGACGGGGGGGGGCGCACTCACCAAGTTGTTTGCTCGCTGCTGCGTCTGTGTTGCGAGTGCGGCGTTGCGCGGCGCCCCCTGCTCTTATAGGCAGCGGGCGGTCAGCCGACCTGCGACCCCCGCCCGCCGCCCCGCCCCCCGCCACGATGTGGGTCGGTTGAAGCGGCGGCGGCGGTGGCGGCGGCGGCCACGCCTCTGCCGCGCCGCGCCGCACGGCGTGGTGAAAGGGCGTGTGGAGCCCGGCCGGCTGCGACGACGCGGCCGTGAGCCGCCGCCGCCGCCGCCGCCGTCGCCTCCGCGGCGGAGCGCTCCGCTTGCCAGCGGCCGGCGCCGGCACATCCGCGTGCGGGCGGAGGGCGGCGGGCACCGTCTCACGCAGCAGCCTTCCGCCTGCCCGCCACCAGCGCCGGCCACTGGACCCGCCGCCAGACGGCCTTCGCGCGTGATTCACTCCGCGCTGCAAAAGGAAGTGCGAGAAATGAAGCGGCTTAACAAAAGATAATACAGATACGATGATACACAATACGATAGTATGAATTTGCTCGCTACTTGGAATAAAAATCTCATAAATATAACTCCTTTCCAATGGGTGATTACGGTATTCATTAAATAAGTGAAAGAAGTGCCCTAGCAAGTGGATGCATCTCGAAGAAACCTATTGTCAATACATTTGTTTATTATGAATTGTAAAGGAAAGATATTGGAGGCTTCGGAAGTCACTTGTGGACGACCTTCTGTGTTCTGAAACGGTTCACGAAAACCTATCGAAGACTTCCATATTCATTTTCCCGTTAGTGGTGCAGTGCCTGGCTTGCACTCCTTCCTTCTCTGCGACCAGTCATAGCCTCAGATAAAAGGTCATTTCCTTATTACGAGTGCTGAATGCAGCATTCATGACGGCCTAATCAAACTCTAAAACACATTAATAATGGACGAATTTAATATTTTTACTTTAAATTCTGCGAACTATAGAACTTTTAGGAACTTTCTTTCGGAGATTAATTTATGTCTTTAGTGTATTCATCTTTGAATGGTTCAATACGAAAATTCTAAAGTGTAGAGAAATTAAGAATAATGCTGATGAGGTACCTGACAACACCTCTTTAGTTATGAAAAAATAAAAAAAGATACAAAAAATATCCAGCTTGAATTCTATAACACAAAGGCATAATATAAAGATAATCAACGGATGTAAAAATTAATACCTCAATGAAACTAATAAGAGGTAACCTGAAACCGCAGCAATTACGTTTTTCAGATAATTTAATATTAGTACATATTTAATGTACATTACATATTAGAACACAGGTACACAAGCACATTTTAGTACATAAATGATACTGCTGGCAGTAACAAATATTGGGGATATTCCTAAGAATAAAAAGAAATAGAGACACTATGAAAAAATTGGTATTATCTTTTCATGAGAAAATCGGAAAATCACACAACACTATGTTAGTGACATTACAATATAATAAAACTTCTACAACTACAATCCTAGTGGTAGGAAAAGTAGCAGGTTGCAAGCCAGTACGGCGTTGGAAGGAAGCATGACGTCAGAGCGAAAAACTAGACTCAACTCGTGCTGATGAAGACGACAATTAAAATGCGATAAACTAGAAATTATTGTAGACTGTATTAAAAATTATTGGAACAAAGGTCCACGTAGTATTTACAAAGCAAAGAGGATTCACGTAATGATAATGCGTATTTTGTGTGCCCCTGTTCTACACACTTATTCACATCGCTTATTAACGTTTATTCGCTCTATTTACGCTCCGTCCTGATGTATTGTGAAACGGAAACGGGCGGTGGGCGGCGTGCTTTCCTTTTTCTGCTGCTCCCAAAGCGGAGAGCTGGTTGCGCTTATGGCGCGGGCTCCCTCCTAGCGCAAGCTCCGAGACGAACAAGGGACCTTCCACTAGACGACGTCAATAAACGCTAAATTATTCTTAACATATATGCCATATTTATTATTCAGGAGAACATACATTCGTAGCAAAAACAACAATAATTTTGTATTAATTTATATTGTTTTTATTTTAAAGAAATTGAGAATATCAAGTTCAATGTGCATTAGGTTCTTTGTATTGAATCTCCAAGGTAGGTAGCAAATACACTACGAAGTGCAGAGGTGTCGGGCGGGTTGCCGATTCACCGCCTGTGAAAACGTTTCTGAGAGTCAATTACACGCATTGTAAAGGTCTAAATACGCAGGGAAATTGCATCAAATATGCAAGTAAAGAGTGAAAATGGGCAAAAAAAAAGATTTAAGTCAAAATTTGTTACATTTTTTAAATCTGTTCTCTAATCCCAATACTATTTGAGTAACTCCGAGTGTGCGTATGTACGTGTGTGCGAATCCGTCATTTACAGTTAGTCAACTTCCTGTACACTAATCGAGACGTATGAGGTGTCATTCCACGCATATCAGTCTCCTGATGTCGAATTGATTTGTTTTCGGATCCAGCCACAAGATTCCAAGAAATTTCCATGAACGTATTTTTTCGTGTTTTGGCGCGATCTTAGAGAGTGTGCCGGAAATTAAACTAACACCACCTAAATAGATCTATGTAGATGGCGTTGATTAAACTCCAGTACCCAAAGGCACTTTTCACTCCATACCTGAATTTTCTTTCACGACGTTGACAACACTGATGTTGCCATCTTTAACCTTTAAATACTAGCGTCTCTTTTTGACACGTATTTACTCGCGCGGCGCACTAAGTGCGCCCACAAGAAAACGATTGTTTATGAAATAACAAAAACAATAATTGCGATAAATTAGTGTTATTTATTAAGAAAAATAACTCATTGCATAAAACAATATATGGTGTTAATTATACGGTATATATGAAATTTACAATACGAAATATATTGTATGCCTCTAATAAGGCATACAGTTGCATAAGGCTTATTGTAAAGTTTTAGGTCACGGAACGCGCCCCAAATTAATTATTAATTCAATAGAATATAATTCAATAGTTATATGTTTATAATACAATAATTATAAATATCTTAATAACAATATCACTGGTAGCACTGAGTCTATGAGAATATGAAAATAATATAAATTAAAAAATAAGGGCAACATATTTTCTTATATTTACTAATAATTTTATTACATTCGTGGAAATGATACAATAAAATGCACAATTATTTAATTGTGAGTTGGTGGAACTAAAAATCGAATCCTCTGATTTTTGTTTGTTCGTTTGTTTGTTTTCCTACTTAGTTGCTGAGGTAACGGAATGCCGTCCCGTCGCGTTCCGCTAGAAATCAAGGCAATGTGAGGCAATGTGAACTAATGATTATAAAAATACATATAAATATTTTACACAATATATATTATCCATATTTCATACCATGATACGTAGTAATTAATTTCTACAACGTCTACATTGAAAAGAAATTATTCTTTTATGTATTCACACTATTACTCGCGCGTCGCACACAGTGCTCCGAAAACGTTTTAGACAGAATTCAGCTAGCTTCCTCCCACGACTTGCAACGGAGCAGTTGAAAGACGAATTCAAACTGTTAAAGAAAGTGTGCGCCAGCGCGAGTAATTAAAGGTTAAGTGAACAATAGAAATACAAGGGAATTGCTCTGCAGATTTCATTTTAATTGCCATTCGTATTAACGTCTTTTTAAAAATAAATTTCCGAAAACCTACGAACGGTATTGACTTAAAACTTATTAATTTGATTAATTTCAAGTGAATATGGAGTAAAAACTGTGAATAATGAATTTTTTCTTCGTAAGGCGTAATGCAATCAGGTGACTTAAATAATACATTCATCGTTGACGAAATCAATTTCCCTACACGGAAAAAAAAGAACAATTGCAGTATACCTGATCCTTTATACTGTAACAAGGGAACGCATGTTAGTATACGCCCAACCAGGAGCAGTGTTACTGTTTCGTGACGGAGATTGTTGGAACGAAAAGTTGCATCGTCAAGAAAACCTTGTTGCACACCTCTGAATGAACCTTGTCAGAATAACCCGACTACGAGTTGCATCCGTATCGGAGGAGCAAGCTTCCTATTCGGCATAAGCGTGCACGCTGGTTGGAGGAGCCAGACTACAGTCATGGCGTATCCGGGCGATACTGATAAGGAGCCGGCCTTCCGAGTCGGCGCATAGAGCAATACTGGTTGAAGGATCCAGCCATCCGTGTTGCCTTATTTAAACATTCCTTATGGGTGTAGCAAGTTACTGAACGTTGACGTATGAAGGAATGGATGTCCATGGGAATGGGTTATGCATAGTACCTGCTATTAATACAATATTCATTATATACTTTTGATCCAACAACAGATGTATACATTTAACTACACAACCAGACATCGCAAGATAATATAATTTCACTAAAAAATACTCCAAAGGCCTCAAAAGCTTACATTTTGCAATCTGATTGTTATGGGGCTTTATATAAGCATCGCTAACATCTGCATTGTTGAATAAATTAAGTTATATATTGTAGGTACATATATAATGAATATACCAAAACAGCATGTACCTAGAAAAAAATATTATTCAAATACAACATTAAAATATTTATTTAGTTGAGTAAAATGTGTAAACTATAACATAATTCACAATATATTGACACAAACTAAACTGCAAACAAATGACAACATAAATTGATGTATACATGTAATCAGTAACGCTAGTCTGGATTAATAAATACATTAATGAATAAGCATGTTTTAGGGACCCCTGACAGTAATTTTTGCAATGAAATGAATTAGCAAATTATATTATCGGTCAAAAAAAATTTAAATTTAATTAATATTTTTTTTATAATAGCACTAAGATTTGTTTAAATTATAGCTTAAAATATAGATGAAAACTATTTTCGAAAGTATTTTTGTTTGCTTCGTTTAATATTTCAATTTACAAATTTAATATTCTTGTTATTTGTTTATATTAATTTTGGTTACCAAGATTCAATACTATTTATAGCTTGGTTTATGCTTAGGATGAGTACTTTATTTAGGAAATGGCTAACAATACCCTCATCTATGAGAGTACATAAAGAAATAATTTGGCTCAAAGTTTGTTACTCCAGCAGCAGCAGCAGCAGCAAAGAAGGTTCACTATTACAAGAAGAAATTCAACAAATGCTGACTAAATAGAGAAAACCTGAAAATTGAAGTAAAATTTATCCCGAACCCGAAAGTAAAAAGAGAAATAGGTGTATGCTTACATGCAATAAAGGAAACAAAAAAAATTGTGAAATGTGTGTAAAAAGTTTGATACTTTCCTATGTTTACGCAATCACACACAAATTTTTGAAAAAAAAATCTTTAATGTAAGCAACAATGCTATTGATAAAAAATAAAGACAGGAAATAATTATGACTCCGTGTTTAATACTGATTTTACATAATGTTCTGTTTTCTTTTTCTACATCAGTATGTAAAATAAGTAATCATGAAAATAAACAGTAAATACTGCAATAGATCCAAAGATTGATCTCAAAATTTAAAAAAATATTGCATGGTTCTATGAGACCCAGGACAACTCAATCCATTCTGACAAATGGTATGCCTAACAAAAGAGTTAAATAAATTCCTTTCAAAATAGTTCATAAACACTCCAGCAAATAATGGAGACATGTTCAAACCCACAGCAAGACCCCCCCCCTTTTTTTTTTTTTTAAATTTTGTCATAGAGTTTGAAAAAATTATCTTCAATGCGCAAGTTCAATATTTTAATTAGATCTATTTTGATTTTAAAAGAAGATTAAGAATTCATAATAGTATGTTTTATACAGACATCTTCTTCAGAGGGTGGTATGTTGGTGAATAAATTGTTCGCATCAAAGGAAACAAGTTTGGTATAATTAGGTATTTTTTTATCTTATTTTTTTAATAAGAACAAAAGAATTGTTGAATTTGAGCTTGGGGTTAAGTTTCACATGATTAATCCATGATACTTGGGAGTCCATCATATTTCTAAAAATTATATACTGTTCATCCCAGCATCACATCCACTCTAATTGTTCACCTAAGCTAGTTTTTCATCATATACCAATTAAACACAATCGCCCACTATCCTCATTGTAGAATCGCCAAGACAAGATTCCCGAAACATGTGTATGGCTAATAATTAATACAAATCACTGCTTGCCAATTTTCAATTTTAACAGATAGCCACAAATACTGGCTAATGACAAATATTTACATGATTATATTAGATGTTTCAGAACTATTAACAATTTTTTAACACTTTTACAAGATAATAATTTTGTTAAAATTTGTATGCAGTATCATCAATAAGTATAATATATGCATGAAGATGTAATGAAAAATTAGTCTGTGGACTTTGTCTTATTGCAATTTGCCAACACTGTTTTTTTTCTTTGTAAACTACAAGCTCCGTTGCCTCCTCCTCCTAAATATTAACAAACAAGAATGACTAATGCCATGACAAAATCACATATCATTTTGTCATCTAAGCACAGATTTGATAAATACGGTTTTCTTAACATTTAATTTTAATTCATTTAGTGACAAGCAACTTTAAAATCATTTAAAAGATTCAGTCATTAGTTTCTACATGAAAAAAGAATTTGCTCACTGCTTATTAATGTTGTATTATCTGCATAAGAAATTACAGAAATATCAGAGGAGTTTGGAATAACGTTAACATATATATTACTACTAGCAAAGGTCCAAGCACAGATCCTTGTAGCATAACCTGACAGTTAATAGCAGTTGTCACTAAAAAAATTGAACCATTAATGACTATATATTTTGTGAATGTAAATAATAGGTACAGTAGTATCACAGAAGTCAATGTTGTAAATTAGCAGTCACCTTCTAATACATTATCATAATCTTGATCTTGTAGGCAATAGACATTCATAGTATCTGCAACAATCAACAGTAAAGAATAAAATTAACACAATAGTACCTCCCCACAACAGTATTTGAAAATATAATTAAAAAGTAAATAGAAAGGGTTTATAGCAGAAACTTTTTGTAGGTCTACATGGCAGTTTGTTTGAATATTTACAAAACACGTGACATTTTAGCCTCAATTTCAACAATGAAAATTCTGAATATTTATAGTACATAAGAAAACACTTTTAAATGACTTCTGATTGAGTTCACTGAAGTATATATTTTTTTGGTACAGCATCAATGGAAAACCACTCTTCTATAAATATATTATAGAATTATGTTTCATAAACTTGATGGAATAGTGAGCATTAAGAAGAAATTCACACTACCCAGAGAAAATTTGAAGTACATCCTGAATCATCTACAAGCCTACCACATATCTTTGGGATTATGCGTAACACTGGGAACCCCTAATTTGTGTGATTTTAAGTTATGCATAGTTAAACTACACAACATTCAATTATACAATTTCTAATTGACATTAATGACACTTTGAGACTATGTTAAAAATATGTCATAAGATTGGTAAAACATTAAACTTTATTGTAAACAGTACAATTGCAATGCCCAATTGTGTATTAAAAACTAATCATATAACTTATTCTTTAATAGTACTTTTTTTAAAACAATTAACCAAGTCCTTTGCAGGGAATTCAATGTTTATTTATTTATTTGGTAAAAAAACAGTAAAAAATGTATGTGATGCATGAGGGAGGAGACCTGCACGTTTTCTTGAATGCAAAATAAGAATTTGGAAACAGTTCTCTATAAATACTTGAACACAATGGCATTTGAATTTCTTATATAGCTTAAAGGACAAATATTAATTAATGTTTAATGTATTTCATATAGTCATTTTAATATAATATAATAATAATAAAATAAAAAAAAAAAAAAAAAAAAAAAAAATATTTAAAAAATATTTCCAATTATAATGCATTACATTATCCTTTATTTTAAAGCAACATGACATTGACTATGTCAAAAATATAATATTATTTGTAAGAATTGTTGATCATCACTAATAATTTATCATAACAAATTTGTTTTTGTAAATTATAACCAAGTAGGAAACTTGAAGAAATTCACCAATGTATGTATACAATTGTTTTAACTGGTGATGTAAAATTATTTGGTTTATCATGTTCAACACAAGCTTTTTGGGGAATTTTACAATTAATTTACTGGTAACTCTGATTAATAGGGCTTAGTAACCTAAAAACATGCATTTCTGGGTAGGCATGTATACATACCTTCAAAATGTTGATCCATTCCATTGTGGCACCACCTTCAAAGGGCACCACTCTCTGACAAACTGTTGTCATTGCATTCAATGCGGCATATTTGCTGCATTCCAGAAAGAGAACTCTTGTTCGAAAAATGAAATACGAAGCAATACGAAGTTAATGGTCACCTAATTCGAATATTCCGTTCACGCCCAATGAATAAAGTCTTTCACATCAATACGTAATTCTGACTCTGGAGTCTACTAAAAAATTACCACCAGATATGTAATCCACACTAATAAATAGGGCCTTCCCATATCATTCCCTTATAATACTCTCTGCTGGACAGACACGAGCAACATATAAGCGCGGGAACCAGGCGGGAACAGGGCAGATTTTTTACCCCCCTCCACGGTGCCCTCCTCCCACACACTTGTCACAGCGACATACAGCTGAATGCCGCTGGGTCCAGGAGAAGTCCACATGCCCTTATAACAAGGAGATCTGTGCGGAAGCATACAGGTATCCGTACACTGCAACAAAAACCGCTCAACAATCACGAGCATAATAGTTCAACAAGCGGGATTTTTATTTTACTTATTGATATTTGTTGATCTTACTCGGTATATGCCTAACGAAGCAATGTTTCCATTTGGTGCATGAAGGTTTAGTTCAACTATTGAAACCTTGTTGTGATTTATGGTATCTTTTTTTTCAGTGTATGTATG